>JAODAL010001650.1:0-117500 GCA_025379985.1 Phyllomedusa bahiana
CCAGCCTCACATGTTGGACCGGACAGTATGAACAGAGAAAGCCATTAACGATTTTTTATGATCAGGCAGACAGAATTACTCCCTGTGTAACTTGATTCCAGCCAGTGGCAGCTTCAGTGTGACACTGCCGTTTGTTTGAGGCCATTCGAGGAGGCGAACGTATTTGTCAGTCGCCAGACTACGGGATATGAATAACGTCATTCCACTGCTTCATGTCCTGGAACAGAAGCTAAAAATCTGTCTGGGCAGGGACAGGAGACTGGGCGACTACATATCGTGGCCACGATGAGTCCGGTGGGGACTGAAATGGAGGAGGAGGAGGAGAACATTGGAGCAGAAGCATTGTCCTGGTGAAATGAGTGGATTTTCTACCCAGGTGGACAAGAGAGGAGGACAGGAGCCTCTTGAGAGGTGGATGAGGCAGAATGACCCCCAAGCACCGTGCAAGTATAGCAGTGGAATGGAGGCAGGGAGCCCCTCGTAGTCCACATGTGCATATGGCCCGCAGCAAATGCTGATTTGCCTGTCTAGTGACAGCCGAATAGTCACATCCGCAGAGGGATGACTTCTGGCTCTCCACCCCTATTGGACCCTCGCTAGTACCCGTCCAAAATGGAGCCCTTTTCCCACTATTGAGAGGGAGACAAACTCAAATACTAATGGGAAATCCTCAGTAGTTCAGTTGGCCTTGCCTATGTGCGGCATCGATCCCTCCTCTGACAGGTCTGACCGGGTGGCTTCCCTCAGCGCACAACGTACTATACTGCGCGGCTGCTGGGGGACAGGTGGGGGGGGGTAGGAGCAGTACCAGCTCCATCAGTCAGCAACCAAGTCTGGAGTCACTGATGAGCACTTCCCTCACCCGCCTAGTGAGGAGGGGTAGTCGCCAGCAAGCAGCAGCAGGACCTGGAGCAGTCCCCTGAACCAACAGGTGTGGCCTACTTGGACAGCAACACTGGCCACCCAGTTAGAAGATCCGCTGGACTACTGGGCAGCCAAAACTGGATGTTGGCCCGCAACTTGCCGAGTTTGCAGTGTGAGAAGCTGTCCTGCCCGGCCATAGTGTGGGCATCAGAGCGGGTGTTCATGCGGCGGGGCCATCGTTACCACAATGGAGAACCAGCTTTGTCCACGGGAAATGTGGAACGGACTGACCTTTTGTCACAGATAATCAGGCGTGGATCGGACAGATTTCCACACACAATGCCTAAGCGTCAGTCTGGGTTCAAACTACCTGCCTCAGCCACTATTCTGATGCTGCACCCCCGCCTGATGCCCACACATTCTGCTGACAATTTCTCATCTGCCTATCCACCATCTTTACCAGGGACCTGGTATTGCCACCATACCTCAACACTCTGTCCCCATTGTGCGGCACTCTATAACCTCATGCTGCTAGCTGCTTGTTGCTGCTGCGGTCCACCTCCACACTGTGTCATTGTGCACTCTCTGACCTCATGCTGTTTGCTCCTAGCCGCCGTCACCTCAAATCTCTGTCATTGTGCCATTCAGTGGCCTACTCCTGTTTTTTCCACCTCCAGAATTTTCATTGTGCAACTGTTTGAAAACCTCATGCTGCAGCTGTGTGGCTGTTGCCGTGTCCTCCACACTGTGTCATTGTGCCACTCTGTCTGACCTCATGCTGCTGCTGTGGCTGCTGCCATGTCTTCCACACTGTGTCATTGTGCCACTGCCTGACCCTCATGGCTGCTGCCCGCGCCCGTGACCTCCACTCTCAGTCATTGTGCCACTCTGTGGCATCCTTCCCTTTTTTATGCCACCTCCAGAATGCATTGTGCTACTGCCTGACCCATGCTGCTGCCGCCCGTGACCTCCAGGCTCTCAGTCCATTGTGCCACTCTGTGGCTTCCTCCCTGTTTGCCACCCTCCAGAATGTCATTGTGCCACTGCCTGAGACCCATACTGCTGGCTGTGTGACCTCCACACTGTGTGTGATGTGCCACTCGTGTGGCCTAATACTGTTTTGCCACCTCCAGAATGTCATTGTGCCAACTGCCTGACTCATGCTGCCAGCTGTTGTGACCTCCACACTGTGTGATTGGTGCCACTCTGTGGCCTAATACTGTTTTGCCCACCATCCATAATGTCATTGTGCCACTTGCTGACCTCATGCTGCTGCCGCCGTGACCATCCGCTCTCAGTCATTGTGCCACTCTGTGGCTTCTCCTGTTTTGGCCACCTACAGAATGTCCCATTGTGCCACTGCCTGACTCATGCTGCTGCCTTACGCCGTGACCTCCGCTCTCATCATTTGCCACTCTTGTGGCTTCCTCCAGTTTTGCCGACCTACAATAAGTCATTGTGCCACTGCCTGACCTCATGCTGCTGCGGCTATGCCGTGACCATCCGCTCTCAGTCATTGTGCGCACTCTGTGGCTTCCTCCTGTTTTGCCACCTACAGAATGTCATTGTGCACTCGCTGACCTCGTATGCTGCAGCCCCTGCCAGTGACCTCCGCTCTCAGTCATTGTGCCATTCTGTGGCTTCCCTCTCTGTTTTGCCACCTACAGAATGTCATGTTCCACTGCCTGAACCTCATGCTGCTGTGGCTGCCGCCGCCGTCACCTCCACACTCTGCCTTCAGCTAAGTGCCACCTGAGCCTCTCAGCTTTTTTTTTTTTCCAGCTTTCGCTGGCATGACTTTATCAGCTACATTCCCGCTTAGTTTTTGTCAGTTTTGCCCTCTTAAGTGCCCAGGGAAATATTATAGTGAAGCGATACTAAGAGCGGACGGCAGTCATCCTTCGTGTCCACATACTAAAACGCAACATTGTATTGAAGACCAAACCAAGGCTCCCTCTGCATATTTAAGCCATGGCACAAAAGCAGCGTTCTACAGCAACAACCTGCAGGCTCGTGCAGCCTGGAAATCAGCTGCTTTTAACGCGATTCGGTGGCCGAAGTAATTCGGAACGAAACCGAAATTGTTTCCGGAAAATTCGGCGAAGTGACCGAATCGAATTTTTGAGAAATTCGCCCATCTCTAGTGTGAGCTTTTTTGATTATTTTTGCTTTTTACTTACATTTCCTTCAATAACATACATAAACATAATAAACATCAATAAAGAAAAAAAACACATTTCAGCCCATAAGGCGCGTTCACACGACACGGTTTTGCAGCCGTCCCCATGGGCCGCAGGGTGGGACGGTCATTCTCTCTCCGCGATGAGTGGAGACAGGCCCTCCCCCCTCCATTTGAGGGTGTTCAAATTCCGTCCGGAAACTGGATGGAAGAAGAACAAATGCTTAATGTTTTTGAGCGGAAGTCGCCGCGGGCGCATCACCTGCCCTGACCGAAAACCCGTGCATGGGACTGCTGCACGGGTTTTTCCATAGAGCACAATTGTGCTCGTTTTCGGCTGGTTTTTTTAGGAGGTCTGAAAAAACTGCAAACCGGCTGAAAAACCGTCCGAAAACCCGTGCCGTGGGGACATGGCCATAGTGAACCTAATTCAATAAAAAAAAAGTACCAAACAAATCCTTTAATTACAGGACAATGGGCCTGATCCTTATTAAATGATAGCAGCACCGTTCTATTGGCTCTATCTCATTTATTTAAAGTTGTGGTCTCTCAGTGTCTGCCTGTGCTGGATCCCTTATCCATATAAGCTTCATACACCAACATCAGATGCCTCCATGGTATAAATGGCTAACAGCACATATTTTTTTCTTTTATCACAGCCTGCGACATTTGTGCTGACAACATTCTTTACCTCACTGTACTGAGTCAGATATTAGCTGTTAGAGTAGAACATGTTCATACTTACCAACACAGGGAGTAACATAATCCTAGAGTTGAACCTATAAGTCTGTGGTCTGTTGATAAGCAGGCAAAGAAAGGATAATAATCCATCCCAACCTCCAGCGCTGACAGGAGATAGACTAGAGCTAAGCACAAAGGCATCGATGGAGAGCAATTCATGAAAGGTTAAAAACAATGCACTGTAATTTATGCATACACATAATTAAAGATGCTGACACTTCTAAAAGCGCCTTAAAGTGGTGTTCCCATCCCATTAATTACACATGTAGGCAAAAGTAAATAAAGACTATTAGCAAATACATTGCTGTTCTGATTTTGCTTCCTTTTAAAGTGAGAACAGTTCCTACGTCCTGGTTAAATTCAGAAGGTTTCCAAGGCTGCTGACCACCTCTCTCTGTTCTAGCAGCCCTAACTGGGATGGTGATGTCACTTCCTGCTGTGCCTTATCAGCAGCACAGGAGCTTGTTTATCTATGTTACTGACAAACTTTAACCCTTTAGAGCTCCGTATTCTTGTGCCCTTTTGTTAAAGGAAACCTTTCACATAGTTTAGGCCCCCTTGCTGAGAACAGCACAAGTTAGTGTCAGACCTGCTGTTTCCAACGCTGTGTCCCTTATTCTGTAAGATGCTGTAGTTTTAGAGCATTTACAATTACAATTATTCACCTGGTTCTACCTATTCAAAGTAATAGGTTTATCATTTGAGGTGGGCGGAGCTAGCCTCAGGTGGGCGGGGTTTGAAAAAAAACCTGACTCTTTGAATGACTCTTCGAATGACTCTTCTGGCTGAAAACTGCAGATTTGAGCATTAAATACTCTAAAACTACAGCACCTTACAGAATAAGGGACAGAGCACTGGAAATAGCAGGTCTGACACTACCTTGTTCTGTCCTCAGCCAGGGGGGCCTAAACTATGTGAAAGGTTCTCTTTAAAACCCTTCCATCACCAATACCCCTCTAAGAGGCTCAGCTAGTAATGACAGAGCTGAAAAGTTACTAACTACTGTAGGAGTGCCAACAGCCTGACCAGAAAGTGGGAGACTGAAGCTGGCTGCGAAGAGCAGGCTCTCTGAAACAATCAGATGGTAAAATCACTTTAAGGGGTATTGGCCATATGTTTTATTTTTTGGTTAATGGTGTCTTGACCAAAACTTACCCACGGTGTTAAATGGGTGCTCCAATCTCAAACATTTTTGTCAATAAGGTATACCTTAAAGGTCTGATAGAACAGGCCTCCAAAAGTCTCTGTGAATAACTAAAAGGAGTTCATGTCTACACAGCACTCTCAGGTCTTTTCAATGGGAGTTTAAAGTATAGCATGCACATGCCTTAGCTGTAGTCGAAATTCCCAGAGGAAAGAATGGAGAGTACTATGTGTGTGTGTATCCTCCTTTCCATTTTTCACTGAGACATTCCTGGACCTCTTCATTAGATAGGTGTGGGTCCCAGAGGTAGGACCTGCATCTATCAGACTTTTTTGGTACATTCTATCAATATACCACAAATGTCCAAGATGTGAACAGCCCTTTATGTATCTTCCAGGCCGTATAATAACCAAAGACTCAACAAAATACACATACCTGTAGCCCAGGTTGGTGCATCAAAGTTAAAGTAATTAGAATATTCATTGGAGAACAACAGAATAACTGTTGTAGCTGTGGCTCCACATGCGGCCCCATAAGACCATCTGTTTGAGTAACTGCTTATAAAGTTCACAGGCCTAAAACATGGAGCACAAGACATCAGCCATATCTATCAAGTCAAAGTAGACACAGACATTCCTAAAAAAAAATCACATAGAATGATCAAAAGTAGGGCAAGTAAGACTTACACAACAATGCCAAATCTCTTGCCCAGTGGTATTTTCTCTCTAGTTTTTTCATGTTTTGCTTGTCGTTGTAGATAGGATAATGTAATTGTAATTAGAACCTAAAAAGCATAAACGTGTTATAAAAGTGTTTTTATACTTACATTTATGTATGTTTGCACTAAAAGAATAATACAGCAAGGCCTCAGATTAGCATATATACTAATTAGGTTATACGGTATATAATAGATCGGTTTCACTTAAGAAATTAAATTTCCTGGTCAGCCTGTGGGCAGTTCTACAGCAGTGATTGACATTTCAGCTCTGCTATTCCTAGCTGTTAGATGGGCATTGATGAAGGGTTTTTAGCAGTGGGACAAACAGCTAATGTTTGCCAATAAGAAACCTTAAGAAGCTCCTGTGCTGATAATTAGATACAGCAGGGAGACAGTTCACCATCCCGGCCATAGTCGGTAGAGAAGAAAGAGGTAGTCAACAAATATAGAAGATTGTGTACACAAGCAGAAGATGACAACTGATCTAGCACTGAAAGTAAGCAAAATCAGAATACCAATGTACTTGGTAAATTAAATTAGCTATAAAGAGTCTTTTAAGGCCATAAAAAGATATTACTTATTATGGAATATTAAAAATTAGTACACTGAGGAAAAAACTAAAAAAAAAAAAATTTTTATTACATCCCAGTATATGTCCACACCATGGAAGACATACAAGTATAACATATATAGAATAAAAGTAACAGTGGACCTCAAGACATAATAGAACAATGCACTTGTAAGTAGTATGTAAAGTGTTAGTACAAAAAATAATAATAGATGCAAAGTCAAGTCCAAAGAATATCCTGCACATGAAAAAATCTATACATACAAGTAAAGTGCATGTGCAACTAAACATAATGCGTGTTTTTGCAATACCTTTGTCTGGCATGTATTTAGTAATAGTCTTTTTTTTTCATTTTTAACCTTTGCCTACACGTTTAAAGCTAATCAATGTGGTGAGAAAACTTCTCTAACAGTTGTAAATTCTGTAGAATAATTGGATAAAATCATTCCCATTCTCTTTACGATGCAATTGTTAAAAGAGAAGTCGAATGGCACATTAGTGAGAGAGTTACGAATATGTAAAATTGATCTGACATTACACTATGTTGACCCTTGTTCTGATTTTTCTACAGACTGTTTTGTTGCTCTATTAGGCCAACACAGAAAATAATGGGTTGTTTGGTTAATAGCGACTATCAAAAAAAATAGTCAAGTCTTCTGTATTCAGGCAGCAGCATCCTTCCATCTCTCCCTATTCCTATGCACAGTATACAGGCTGTGTGAATACATATAAATCGCAACCTGCCAATCATTACTGACAGTAGAAGTGGAAGGTGGGGGGAGTGCTTCCCTCATCAATACAGATGACTCAGAACTATTCTTTAAAGGAGTTTTCTCACTACAAAGATTAGCTTTCAACATAAAGGGACAGGTAATTGAAAACATTTTCTAAATACATTTGCCAATAGATTTTACTTTAGTCATGAGATAAAAGATATTTTATATGCTCTAAGTGCATACAGGTTTCTATGATTACCTGATCATAACTGTTATCTAATTAGATAAAACAGCAGACTGTAGGGAGTGACTTCACCATGGATGGATAGCTTAGTCCAGAGCAACCTAATTATCTCTAACAAGATTATAGATAAGTAATTGTTTTCAGTCCTCACAGCACATGAACCTTTAGTTTACTTTAACATTTCCTGCACATGTGAGTGTAATGGCTCAGTTAGTTACAGAGAAGCTAAATATGTTAATCACTGCTATAGAACCGCTTGTGACTCAGTGAAACAACCTAGAGCAGTGCTTCTCAACTCCAGTCCTCAAGACCCACCAACAGGTCATGTTTTCAGGATTTCCTCAGTATTGCACAGGTGATACAATTACTGTCAGTGCATTCTCCACAGGTGATATAATTATTGTCAGTGCATTCTGTGGGAGATCCTGAAAACATGACCTGTTGGTGGGTCCTGAGGACTTGAGTTGAGAAACACTGACCTAGAGAGAAAACCTCTGCTATTCGCTAAACAGCAGAATAATTTTTTATGTAGTTTGAGCTAGTAGTTAAGCAGAACTGTACCCAAAGTACACTGCTCTTACCTGCTTAAAATGAGTTTTCCATTAAAAGAAGTGAAGGTATATATCGACTTCTTCAGCCCCACTAATCAAGTAACAGATGAACACATTTACTAGAGTCTTTACTTCAGAAATCCATTGTAAAATGTGGGAATGTCTGGTGCATTTTGGTGCATCAAGTTTCAGACACATTTATTTATTTATTAACACTATTATTCCAAAAGAGGGTTGTGGCTTGGCCTGAAATGAGCGGATGTGGAAGAATGTAAAATGTGACAATGTGCTAAGTTGTGCCTGGTACAGTTCTGTGCTAATCAGTTTTGCATTATATTCTTACAAAGGGTAGGAGCTCCATTTTCCTTATACAGATATTGCTATACAGAGGTCAAAGATTCTGATTCTTAACTCCTTAACGACCGCCCATCGACTTTTGACGTTGGCTGGTGCAGGTTGTTCGTCTACAGCAACATCTTTTGGCGTCGCTGCAGACATCGGAGTTTGCGGCTCCGGGCGCCACAGCTGCGCTGAGATCGGGGCTGTACTACACAGCCCTGATCCCAGAGCATCTCCTGCGAGAACCGGGGAGTGGGAGAAACCTCCAAACCCAGGGGCGTAGCTATAGGGGGTGCAGAGGTAGAGATCGATACCGGGCCCTGGAGGCTTAGGGACCCCAAAGGCCCCTCTTCCTCATAAGGAGACACCAGTTTTATAAATCGTACATGGTAGATGGTTGCACTTGTATGGATTTTGCACTGGGGCCCCGGAGCTTTAAGTTACGCCTCTGTCCACACCCCGGTGTTTTAACCCTGTGATTGCGGCAGATCTTCACCGCAGCGCAATCAAAGGGTTTCCCGGCTCTGTCGGGTGATCGACAGAGCCCGGGGAATGGCTGCACAGGCAGCCCTGGGGACCTAGAATAGCCCAGGGCTGTCTGTGTATCAAGCCAGTGACCAGGAAAGACTGTGTGCTGTCCTGATCACTGCCTGTGTCAGGCTGATACAGATTATAATGTATTAGCATATATGAATATGCTAATACATTACTAAGTGGAAAAAAATATAAAACAGTTCTCCCTTCATGGGTTTAAAAAAGTAGAAAACATAAATGACTAAAAAAAATAATAAAATAAAAATAAATATTTAATAAAAAATAATTGTGCATACATTACACACAAAAAAAAGACTCTACGCATATTAGGTATCCACATGACCATAATAACCTGTAGAATTAGTCTAACAAGTTATTAAGTGTGAAATGTGAATGGTGTGAAATTTTTTTTAAAAAAAATCTTTTTTTAAAATTTGAAAAAAAGATTGAAAAAAATAAAAAGTTACAACTGTTGAAACACAAGAGGCAAAAACTAAAAATATGATCTGGTCATTAACTACTTTTTCGGCCTGTGGCATAAGGGGTTAACAACACTGGATGTAAACCTACGTCCCAGTGCCAGTAAGGGGCTTGGTAGTGGGTTCGTGGTATGATCCCACTACATAGCCGGTGGCTGTCAGCTGCTAATTGCATCTAAAACGTGCCGGTTACAGTGCGGGATGGAGTGGTCGCCAATCTGTGCTGTTTGCCACGGCAAAGATCGGGATATCAGCAGCGAGATCGCTGTATCCCGATCGCTTAACATGGCAGCTGGAAGCTTTGTGAAAGCTTCCATTGCCACCATGTTTTTTGTCTTACTACTTTCTGCCTTAGGAAGAACATAGTGAAACCGCCATATTGATACACCCTAATCCATTATCTATACAATGCACTAGGCTGCATAAATGAACGCCTCCCCCCCCCTCCCCCAGTTAAGCCATCTAGAGGGACTTTTGAAAAATCATGTGATGCTTCTCTAATTTGTGTAATTAATGGCCCCTGTAACTTACCTGTGGCACCTAACAGGTGTTGGCAATAACTAAATCACACTTGCAGCCAGTTGACATGGATTAAAGTTGACCCAACCTCTGTCCTGTGTCCTTGTGTGGACCACATTGAGCATGGAGAAAAAAAAGAAGACCAAAGAACTGTCTGAGGACTTGAGATTCCAAATTGTGAGGAAGCATGAGCAATCTCAAGGCTACAAGTCCATCTCCAAAGACCTGAATGTTCCTGTGTCTACCGTGCACAGTTTTTATACAAGAAGTGTAAGTGCCATGGACTGTGGCTAACCTCCCTAAGTAAAGCCCATGGCACTGTGGCTAACCTCCTGATGAAAAGCCCATGGTGTGGCTAACCCTCAAGATGTACCCCATGGCACTGTGGCTAACCTCCTTATGGGACGGAAAAGAAAAATTGATGAGAGATTTCAACGCAAGATTGTGCGGATGGTGGATAAAGAACCTCGACTAACATCCAAACAAGTTCAAGCTGCCCTGCAGTCTGAGGGTACAACAGTGTCAACCCGTACTATCCGTCGGCATCTGAATGAAAAGGGACTGTATGGTAGGATACCCAGAAAGACCCCACTTCTTACCCCGAGACATAACAAAGCCAGGCTGGAGTTTGCCCAAACTTACCTGAAAAAGCCTAAAACGTTTTGGAAGAATGTTCTCTGGTCAGATGAGACAAAAGTAGAGCTTTTTGGGAAAATACATCAACATAGAGTTTACAGGAAAAAAAGAGGCATTCAAAGAAAAGAACAATGTCCATACAGTCAAACATAGCGGAGGTTCCCGATGTTTTGGGTTGCTTTGCTGCCTCTGGCACTGGACTGCTTGACCATGTGCATGGCATTATGAAGTCTGAAGACTACCAACAATTTTGCAGCATAATGTAGGGCCAGTGTGAGAAAGCTGGGTCTCCCTCAGAAGTCATGGGTCTTCCAGCAGGACAATGACCCAAAACACACTTCAAAAAGCATTAGAAAATGGTTTGAGAGAAAGCACTGGAGATTTCTAAAGTGGCCAGCAATGAGTCCAGACCTGAATCCCATAGAACACCTGTGGAGAGATCTCAAAATGGCAGTTTGGAGAAGGCACCCTTCAAATCTCAGGGACCTGGAGCAGTTTGCCAAAGAAGAATGGGCTAAAATTCTAGCAGAGCATTGTAAGAAACCGGAAGCGGTTGTTCGCAGTTATTTTGGCTAAAGGTTGTGCTACCAAAT
Organism: Phyllomedusa bahiana; assembly: GCA_025379985.1. NCBI lineage: Eukaryota > Metazoa > Chordata > Amphibia > Anura > Hylidae > Phyllomedusa > Phyllomedusa bahiana. Next base: position 10,826 of record JAODAL010001650.1, read on the forward strand.
ATTAGGCTGAGGGTGCCAATACTTTTGTCTGGTCCATTTTTGACGTTTTGGGTGAAATGATCAATGATTTGATTTTTGTCTCATTCTGTTTTGTGTTTTTTTCATTGCAAGCAAAATAAATGAATATATTTATACCAAAGAATTTGTTATTGCAATCATTTTCAGGAAGAAACTGAGTATTTGACAGAATTGCAGGGGTGCCAATACTTTTGACCACCACTGTATATATATATAAAGTTAAAATCACCTCTGTTTTGGGATTTTAGAAATAAAAAAGTTAAAATAATAAAAATGTTATACATATTTGGTATTGATCTATTAAAATAGAACATTATCTATCCCGTAAGCTGAACACCGTAGAGGAAAAAAAATTCCCAACACCAAAACTGTGTTTTTGGTCATTTCCCATCCCCTAAAAATTGGAATAAAAGTGATCAAAAAAACTTGCATGTATTCCAAACTGATACCAATAAAAAGTACATTTTAGCCAGAAAAAAAATACACCCTCACTAAAGTCCAAAGGTGTTAGTTCAAAAAAGTTATTGGTCGCAGAATATGGCGCTGCCACACAAATTTCAAAAATAGAAAATGTTTGGATTTTTTTTTTACGGTACCAAAACACAAGGTTGCCAATAGGGCAGTACGGCTGTCAGGGGCCCTAATAAAAAAGGGGCCCACTAATATGTTAAAAAATAGGAACAAGTAATGCGTGGGGGCCCCATTTGATTTGGCTGTATAAGGCCCTGAAACGGTTAGTAGATAACTGATGGCAGCCATGCCAAAACATAACCCTACATGTGTGGTGTTTCCGGAATCGTGTCAACCTGCAGAATACAGAGAAGACATCATTTATACCGGAGAAAGAATGCCCTAAAAAAAAAAATCCACAGAAACATGGTGCAAGTACGTTTTTTTCACATTTTGCCCCACTTTTTTTGCGGTTTCCCAGTATATGCCATGGTACAATGAATGACAGCATTAGAAAGTACATCTTGTCCGCAAAGTAAAAGCCCTCATATGTATATGTAGGTGGAAAAATAAAAAAAAAGTTATGGCTCTGGGAAATCGAAGAGGTAAAAAGGAATATGTCAACCCCAAAAAAAACCACAATGTCCTTAAGGGGTTAAATAACATTTAGTAAAGAAACCTGATCCAAGTAATGTCCAAGCTTATATGTGATAAAGAATTGGAATGCAGCTCAGCAAGTGACAGACAGTGCGTCAAACTTATCAATATTGTCTAACTCTTAGGCAGTGTAAAGTTAGACTAGACAGTGTTACAATGTGCCACATGTATTATATTTATCATAAGTCTGGGGAAGGTTAGAACTTTCTAGTCTAACTTTACACTATTTTTAAGTTGGCTTACATCATGCCAATAACTGTGCCAACATTTGTGCACATGGCATTGCACTCCAAGCCACACCCTTTTGTCGGACAAGGCGCATAAGTGTCTAGAAACTGTCTAAAACGCAATAAATGTGTGGTTAACATGTATTTAAGTATTTTTGCCAGAAACTGCTCTAGAATTCTGGTGCAACTGCTTTGATAAATGTGCCCTGGAAGCGTCTAACATTGACTTACCGCAGGGATCAGAGAATAGTGGACAAAGAGATTCATCTGAATAGATTTATTACAAGTGCCCGAGATTTCACTGTTGGTGTCATTGGAGGTGCCCAATCTTAATGAGGAAAAGAAAAGCATATATTAAAAGTAAGTTATAAATCTTATAATGTTTCACCATGTATCAGTATCATTATTGTTTTTATAGCTTCATGATCTAGAAACAGATTTTTATTTTTTTTTTTTAAAAGCTTAAATGTATGAGATTATCCTGAACATCCTTTCAGAATCTGAAGCACAGTCTAAGATTCTGTTTACAATGCCATCATGGTTTCCATTATAACAGAAACTATGAAGCTAGTGCTGGAGACGTGAATTGTGCCCGACATTCCCCATTAATTTACAATAGGATCCATCAAGTTCTGCTATATGCTGCTACTCTTCTTATCAGATCTAATGAAAATTTCCGATGGAGACTATAAAGGGCGCATCCCCACGGCAGAGGACAAATACCGGTCGGTTTATCCAACTGGTATTTGTCCTGTTTTTTTTTTTGTGGGGGGGGAGGGGGCGTTTTTTCTCCGAGATGAGCGGAAAAAAGCTCTCCCCCTTCCCATTCACATGTACATATTCCGTCCGAAAACCATGAACATGTTAAATGTTTTTCGGGCGTCCAGCGGTTTGAAAAACCGCCGGGCGGAAAACCGTCTGAAAAACCAACCGCAAACCCTTGCCGTGGAGAAATGCCCAAAACAAGATGCTGATGAAGCTTCTGACTGTAGTGGGAACAAAGCCTTATTTGCAATTTGATGTTCTTGTCATTGTCCTCTGTGGCCAATCCTGACATGTCTGTTTTAGTAAATACCTGTGTGTTTCCTGGAGCATTTTCTCTTATATCTCTGTGTTGGGCTGTTCCTCTGTTTTTCTTTCAGTAACTGAATGTCAGTTGGGTGTTACCATTGAGTGGTGTCTGTGCACAGTCTGACTTTGTCCAATCAGTGCTGACAGTCAGTGTGTACAGGGACAAGCCCCTTTGAAAATTAGAATGGTTACACCCATCTGACAGATTCAGTAATACATTTCAGAATGCTCCATGATTGTTATTTCTCAGGGAGCACATTTATTGAAACACAAATATCGGGAAATGTTTCAGGTCACCAGTAAATAAGCTTTGCATATGGTATACAACCTAAACATCATGGAATAATAACCCTATAGAACCAGGACAAGCAGACATTACTCTTTATGCACTGGGCTTTACTCAACAGCAACCCGTGCTTTGTGAAATCAAAGGATTTGGGGGGAGGAGGAGCGGACAGCAGGAAGATGTAGTGTGCAGACAACATACAGCAGTGAGCTCTCAGAGTTAACCGTTCACCTTGTGAAGAAAGGGACTACTCCGAGGTCAGCCTCACATCTACATAATCCTAGTTTTCCATACAGGAGAACCCTGCTCATACTCTATGTGCATTTAATCACCTGCATGTGGCAACCCCAAGATGAGGTCCAGTAGGATAACAGCCATGTTGATATAGGAGAGAGAGAGAGAAATTTCTTTTACCCTCTATTACCCATCTAAGTTAAGTTTTATCCCAGCCAGTTCCGGCATACAACTTCAGATTCTACTACTACGAGGAGTTATTTGCACTAAACTGCTTTTGTATTATGCTTAGATATTTGTTGCATTTCATTTTTATATCTGCATATCTATAACCTATACCGCGAGTCTCCACACACCGGTCGCTACATGCGCCGTTCTTCTCCTGAGCCACACTACCAGCAAATTATACCAGCGGTCCCGTCCTGACTCCAGATATTTTCCCAGATTATACTTGGTGTTCCATACATTTATTTCTTCCTTCTACACTACCTATAGGTGATCCGGCTGAGAAAGGCTGTGGTATCAGCCGAAATGTTCCACATGGTCACGATTTCCTCAAGCCATAAGCCATATGATTTATATATACGTTTGATATATGATCACCCGTTTTTGTATGGAAACACGCTCTCTGTAACCTAATTCTGTATATAACTATATTCATTATATAAAATATCTAAATTGATAAGGCCCACTGTGGAGTCAGTGAAACCCCCAGTGGGCACCAAGAAGTACTGCTGCCACCACATGTGGGCTCGGAAGAAGCATCTTGCCTCAGAACAAACGGGACATATGTCCTCGATTTCTGGGACAGTGCTTTCTTAGTTGAACAGAGCACCACCGGAGCTCTGCTCTGCCATTCAGCCTGCTAAGCCTTAGGCCATGTCCCCACGGCACCGGTTTGCGGCCAGTTTTTCAGACGGTTTGCGGTTTTACATGGGCCGCTATGGAACATCCGTGCAGCAGAACGCCGGCCGCCCGAAAAACATTCTACATGTTCATTCTTCTGTCTGGTTTTCGGACGGAATATGAACAAGTGAATGTGAAGGGGGAGGGCTCATTGCGGAGAAGAGCCGTCCTCCCGTGGCTATGTGCATGGCACAAAAAACTGACAAATACCGGTCAGATAAACCGACCGGTATTTGTCCTGTGCCATGTAAACGGGAGCAGGAGAGAGGTGAGTTTTTTCTTTCTTTTCTATAAGTAATGGGGCCCTACCTCCCACCTATCTGGGACTCACCACCTACCTACATAGGGCCCACCATCACCTACCTACAGCCTACCTACATGGGGCCCACCCACCACCTACTTACATGAGGCCCGCCATCACCTACCTATATCCTACCTGACTGGGACCCACCCACTACCTACCTACTTGGGCACACCTACCTACCTGGGGCCTACCTACAACCTACCTAACTAGGGCGCACCTAAAACCTACCTAACTGGTTCCCATCTACCTTCCTGAGGCCCAACTACCTACAACCTAACTGGGATCTATCTACCTACCTTACTGGGGCCTACTTATCTACCTACTGAACTGTAGCCTGAAAAAAGTCCAGATACACACTTGGCCGTAAAAAAGGAGAACTTTATTTAGAAAAAGACTGCCAATACAAAAGCGGCATAAAAACCCAGCAAATAAAAGCAAGCAGCAGATCAGAGAGACATGAAGGACACGGACGCTGACATGTTTCGGGCGGTAGCCCTGTAGCCTACCTTCTGCCTACCTACTGACTTCGGGCCTACCAATCTAACTAACTTGGGCCTAACCAGCAACCTGCCTGGGGTTGGCCAACTTACTTAGGGCCTACCAACTTATCCAACAAGGTCTACCTACCTAAATATGACCTACCTAGCTACCTGTGGTTTTGCCCATTTACCTACCTACCAATGGTCTTGCTTACCTACCTATCTGGGGACTTACCTGCCTACCTGGTAAAATGATTCCCAGGGGCTCAGGCTATAGTACAATCTCTATGGGGCTAGTCCTCCTTTCCTCCCCAACCCTCTACGAAACTGTCCCTCTAAGTTATAGCATTAGTGGCCTAAAAATTAACAGATCATATTTTCATGTACAAAAGTTGTACAGTGGGACCCCCCCAGCCCACACTGCCTATGCCTTAACTTTTTTAAGCCTTTGAGCTTTATCCCTATCTTCTTGAGTGTGCACTGAGCTTTAGCAAGGGTTTTCCAAGTCAACCCCTAGTAAAAGAGGTAGCCCCTCCTGGATATCTGGGGAGCTATTAACAAGATTCGGTTGGAGGCACTATGTCACATTGAGGTGAAAACTACAAGGTACCCTGCTCAGACACATAGGGGTGTTACATACATATAGCAGACCACTGCCATCTGCAGCTTCAATTATGGAAAGGCACTAACTTAACCATTAGTAGTATTTGTCCATAAGTTCAAAAGTTTGGCTTAAATGTTTAGTTATTAATGAAGCAAATGTTTAATAATTATCATTACATTTGTAATATATATCAGCAGTGAAGCGGCACAACAGTAATACCTGCAGCAGCTCCTATACAAAGTATGGTGTGTGACAGCTTGAGCTCATGTTAACAGTAAAGAAGCTGTAGCACTCAACTGCTCAGTGAGACACATTTATTAAGGCAATTGTGTCAGAATTCTGGCACAATTTGCGCCAAAATTAAAAACATAAATGCTTTACATCACATTTATTATGTGTTTTAGACCGTTTCTAAACAAAAAGAGGCATAACCATGGTAGAATGGGTGTGGCTTCAAAGAAGAGTGCCATGCACCAAAATTTTGCCGCAATTATTGCCATAAAGTAAGCCAACAATTGAAGGTGTAAAGTTAATTATAGACAGTTCTAACATGCGCCAGATTTATGAACACTATGATAAATGTGACGCAAGACTGTATAGCCTAACTACGGAAATAAGGGCCGAGCTGGATAAATGGAAAGATCTCCCTCTATCTATAATGGGTCTGGTGCAACTTATTAAAACGATCAGTTTTGCACGACTGCTCTATCTACTACAAAACATCCCAGTTTTAATTAAACACAAGGACATTAATGCTTTACGCACATCATTCACTAGGTTTATTTGGCAAGGTAAACAACCAAGGATAAGGTATAAGAAATGAGTGACCGGAAGAGGGCAAGAGGGAGCGGAACTCCCAAATATTAGATTGTACAACTTAGCTGCGATGTGGCGACACATCAGGGACTGGCTTAAAGGATCAAGCTTTTTTTCTAACCTAGAAATGGAGACTCAGTTAGCGGCTCCATTTTCCCTAGCTGCTCTAATTCATATGCCTTTTAGTTTACATCCAGCAGAGGTTAAACAAAGCATCATATTACGGGACACCCTTGCTACATGGAGGCATGTCATACAGCTTTTCAGGAGACCCATGCTCGTTTCATCTTGTCTACCCTTATGGGAAGTACCCTCATTCGTGCGGGAATGGAGAATAGATTATTTCAAAAATGGAAGGACAAGGGTATTTCGAAATTGAAAGATATTCTGACAGAGGCAGAGGGGACGCTGATGTCGTGGAATCAAATTAATGAGAGGTTTGGACTGGGACAGCTGCAGATATTTCAATATATACAAATTAGAAATTTCTGCAAAGCCAAGGTGTTTAACCTTCGATCTCTGGGACAGACAGAGGAACTTTTAGAGGTATGCAAAATTGAAGGATCTAGGAGGTTACTATCTCAGATCTATAGCATCTTCCTTAGACAAGATACAGAAGGGGTTGTGTCCTAGATGTTTAAGAAATGGGAGGATAAATTGGAGGAAGGTACTGGTCCTGATGAAAGACATATGGAACATTGACATCCCATTGTTGCCATAGAGCCTCTTATTTCATTATATAGTTAAAGAAAATCAAAGGGAAGATACAAAAGAGGTATTGGTGGTGGATATGGGGATACATGTTATGCTTTTAGCAGTAAAACACTGTATATTAAGGCATTGGATCAAACCCTTGGTCCCAGAAATGGAGGAAGTGATTGATTGTCTCAAACATATGTTCTATATAGAAAAAAACTGATGTGGAGAGAGTACAAAGGCATTTCTCAAGAAATGGAAACCATATATCTCCAGTGCCTTTAGTGATGCTGAGATAAAAGATCTTATGGAACCTTTTAAATATACGGGATGCTATCTAAAAGAAAAGCTAAAAGGTACGCTAGGAAAACTAGAGATTGATGCATAGGGTATTAGCGAGTACAGTTATTAGTATAGGGTCTAAAAGTTAAAATAGGGGTGAATAGTTAAAAAAGACACAGAGGCGGTTGTATGGTTAAGTATATTTTATTGGCTATAAGCAGGAGTGTAACTACAGGGGGAGCAGACGAAGCAGCTGCCGCAGGGCCCGTGCTCTTAGGGGGCCCGTGCCCCGGGGCAGCTACTGACAGGTCGGCTCCCCCGGTAGTGCGGCTCTTGCGCCCGCTGGCAGCGAACATAACAGTTCACTGCCGGCGGACGTGGAGCTGTGGGGCTCGGCGCATACCGCCTCTGAACGTCCGGGCTCTCCGGCCCGAGCGCTCAGACGCAGGACCCGTACTGCTGTCAGGCGCAGGCGCCAGCCCACAGGCTGACGTGGCTGCCCGATGACGTCATTATCATCGTGCAGCCCGCGCCGAGCACAGACTGCCCGGAGCCAAGCGCGAGGGAGCGTGGAGCTGGTGAGTAAATGTTTCCTTTTTTTTTTTTTTTTTTTTTAATATTAATGAATCCTGTCCTGCCTGCCATATAGCCCCTACCTACCTACCTGTCTGTATGTGACCCCTACCTACCTGCCCTGTATAAGCCCTACTCCTGCCTGTATATACCCCATACATACCTGCCTTGCCCTGTAATTCCTTATCCTTTACCCCTGCCTGCCTGTATATAGCCCTACCTACCTACCTGTCTGTATATAGCCCCTACCTACCTACCTGCCTGCCTGTATATAGCCCTACAAGCCTGCCTGTATATAGCGCTACATACCTGCCTGCATGTATTTAGCCCTACCTACCTGACTGCCTGTATACAGCCCCTACCTGCCTGCCTGTATATAGCCCTACCTTTTTCTTCCGCTGTATATAGCCCTCCCCCTGCCTGTATATAGCCCTCCCTACCTGCCTGCCTGTTTATAGCCCCTACCTACCTGCCTGTATATAGCCCTACCTACCTGCCTGTATATGGCCCTTACCTACCTGTCTGCCTGTATATAGCCCTACCTACCTGCCTGACTGTATGTTTTTAGCCCCTACCTACCTGCCTGCCTGTATGTAGTCCTACCTGCCTGCCTGTATGTAGCTCCCCCAAAGCCCTGCTTGCCTATATGTAGCCCCTATTGCCTCCCCAAAGCCCTGCCTGCCTACATATATGGCCCTATAGCTACCTAAACCCTACCTTCCTACCTATATGGCCCCTATACCCTGCCTGCCTGTCTAAATGGGGTCCTATACCTAAACCCTGCTTGAATGCCATTATGGGGCCTTATAGCTTCCTAAACCCTGCCTATGTGGGGACCCTATTGCCTACCTAAACCTGGCCTATCTGGGGCCCTCTATAACCTAAGTAAAGCCTGCCTGCCTAAATGGACCCCATATAGCCAGGGGGGAGGGAGTGAGCTGCTGGAAAAGTTTAGGCTTCTAAGATATTTGTGTCTTAAAACTGCAGGGGCAAGTGGCCCGGGATGAGTCATCATGAAGGTCTGGACGGATGCAGAACAAAAAGGGAAAGTCAACGACTTATCAGAAACGTCCCCCTTTGGGGAAACCCGACGTAACTAAAAACTGTAATCTTTTATTGTCTGCACATTTGGGTGTCTCCCCACTATATGGTCCACTTTATTTTGGTTATATACAGTCTACAGGGGCCGGGTTACACTAGTAAATTCCCAAACAAAATGGTGGAAACAAATTGACTTTTGTATGCAATCAGTAATACGGGGTAGGTATTATTCTTCACTATGGATAAAAATTTTTGTGGTCTTGTTCTGGGGGTATAATAAACCCATATGTAGCAGTTTTAAATTGGTAATTTTTGGGTTTTTGGGTATATTTTGGGGTTAGCAGTATGATAGTGAAATTTAGGGTGAGGTTATTTTGCCCTTGTTTTATTTTACATTATGGGAAACGCATTTTTCCGGGAAAATTTTTCATGGTCGGGGCGGCGGGCGAGGGGGGGGCAGGGGGCCCCATCCAAAAGTTTGCTCTAGTTACGCCCCTGGCTATAAGGTATTCTTTTTTGGATCCAATGCAAGAATTGATTGCTAATTTTGATATATACCATTTGTGTGTAAATCTTGTAAACATACGCTTCTGTTAATAAAATATAATTAAAGAAAAAGCCTGTATAGCCTAAAGCTGTGTTCCCCAACGGCATTGAAAAAAACCCAAATTTCCGGAAATTTTTACCTTAACCTCCGCGGGCCCAATTTAAAAAACTAAAATTTTTTTAATTTTATCCCTCGGTATCAACTTTTTTTTAAACCCCAAAACCGACTTTTTGTCGTACTCATACGGCAATTTTCGGGAAAGGGGTTTTCCCGCAAATTGCCTATGAGTACGTCAAAGCGACCCTTTGCGCCCCTCCCCCGGGGGAAAGCGCGCAAGATCGCGGCAGGGAACCAGTGGGTATATTACCGTTTACATCATGGCCGCACCCCCCCAGGGCCCCGGAAAAAATCCCAAGGGCTCCGCCCGGGGATTAACCCCCCCAAAATGTGGGTGACACCCGGTTTTCGCGGACATGGGCAGCTCGGGGGGGCCCAGGGGGGAGCCCGGGCTCCCCCAAACCCGGGCGCAGTAACGGCGTTTCGCCCCGGGTACTGATCTCCTGCCAGAAAAGCCCGGATGCTGAAATGACAGCACCCGGGGTTTTGTCTGGGGGACGTCACGATGCCCACAATGCATTGGGGGCTTGCTGTGACTGACAGTTGCCAGGGAGAACCAGTATACAGCTATAAGCTGTATGATGATTCCTATTGCATGAACGATCTGACGATAGTAATGCAATTCACCTGGGGAAACGGTAAAAAGTGTGAAAAAGTAAAATAAAGTGTAAAAATGTAAAACACAAACACAAAAAATAAAATTAAAAACACATAACACCGCCCTTTTCCACTTTAAAAACACCAATCGCCCCAAAAATGATCAAAATAAATAAAGTACCCATATTTGGTATCGCCGCTGTGCGTAAACGACCACACCCTATAAATCTTGTCATGTTAAAGAACCCGTACGGTGACGCAGTAAAAAAAAATACTCCAAAATACTGCACTGAATTGCGATTTTTTGTTCTCCTGCAGACATAAAATGGTGTAAAAGTCATCAAAACTCAATATCAACTCTAAGGGAAGCCCAAATTTAATCGTCTGTTCTATACGCATTAAAATAATAGTCCTTACACAAGATCTGTATTCGCTAGATAAAAAAAAAATTTAAAATGTTCTGGCTATTGAAGATAGCGATGAATAAATATTGTTGTACACATAAAACACTCTTTTTTTTCAAACAAATTGTGCTTTCAAATAAAAAAATACATAAATTGGGTTTCACCATAATCCTCTCAAACCCAGAGTTAAACTAATATGGTCCACGGATACACACGGTCGGAACGCTATTAAAAAAATAAAAAATAAAAAACACTGCTAGGATTGCAGTATTTTCTTCACCCTGCCCTTCAAAAAACGGATTTAAAAAGCGATCATAAAGTCTTGTCCCCAAAAAATTGTTACCAAAAAATCGTCAACTCATACCGCAAAAAAAAGTCCCTATACAGCTCATAAACAGAAAATAAAAATTTTTGGCTCTCAGTCCGCGATGATGCTTAAACGTCTTTTCCTTTTCAAATAAGTGTTTTTATTGTGTAAAAGCAGTAAAACATTAAAAAAAAATATACAATGTGGTATCGCTGTTATTCGTATATCACTGCTGAATAAAACTAGCATGTCATTTATACCGCACGTGACGCGTAAAAAATATAATAAAAAAACAACTACCTTGGATTGCTGTTATTTTGTACAATGCCTACAAAAAACCTTAATAAAAAGTGATACAATAAGATTCACACGGACCCGTAATGGTACATTAATAATACATAACTATCTCGTAATAAACAAGCCACAAAACAGCTCCTATGCAAAAAAAATTAAGAAAAGCTTTGGCTGTCAGAATAGGTAAAACATAAAATACGCAAACATTTTTATAAAAACTCGCTTCTATTGTGTAAAAGTAATAAAAACATAAAAAACTATTTATAAATTTTTATCAATGTTATTGTTACCGACCAGCATAGTAAAAGTTATCGTCATTTATCCCGTTGGCGAATACTGTAAAATTGAAGCCATAAACAACTTGCGGAACTGCGTTTTCCCCCCTACTTTTCCATGGTCCCAATGCTAAAAAAAAAAAACTACGGAACACCTGTGGACCCATAATTGGGTGTGTTCCTGTGGGGTGGTGAATCAATATGGGAAACTTCTGGAAGGTTTCTCCTGTTATTAGTACTTGGGGGCTTTTGCAGGATGCGGACATGGGCCCACCCATATCTGTGCGCAAAAGCAAATAGACGCTCCCTCTTGTACCCCTCGACCATGCGCAACAACAGCAGTTTACACCCACTGTAGGGTATTGCCGAACTTGGAGAATATTGCGTAACAAATTTTGGGCTTTTTTTTTCCAAAGTTTCTTGTAATTAATTAAACATTTTCAGTAAATGCAGTTTATTGTAATTAAATATATTTTATATTTTTATTTTCAGTGCCAGACGCTAAAAAAATTTGTGAAAAGCCTGTGGGGGTTCGATTATACACACTACACCTCTGAAAATAACCTTAAGGGTTTGTAGTTTCCATATGGGTCTTTTAGGGGTATTTATGTAGTTTGGATACCTTAGGGTATCGCAATATTGAAATGGCCCCTAAATAAAATCGTAAGAAACGATATGGGATATCTCTGAAAACGCAGATTCTGGGGAATCACTATCTGAGTTGCAATTTCCCTGTACATTTACCGTTTTCTTGTCAATAATGTATAAAATTGAAAATCTGCACAAAAAGATTGAATTTTGAAAATTTCCTTACACTTTGCTTTAATTCTAGTGTTTCACCTAATGGGTTATTAAACTTAACTAAATGCGGTTTTGAATACTTTAGAGGGGTGTAGTTTCTTAGATGAGGTATTTATGGGGGTATCTAACATACATGCCATCAAAGTTACGTTAGAACTTGGACTATTCCTATAAATATGTATATTGCAATTTTTCTTGAAAATTTGAAAATTTACTACTAAATTATAAGCCCCTAATGTCGTATAAAAAAAATTAAAAAAAGACACACTATTTAAAAAAATGATGCCAAAACTACAAGCAAGACATATGGTAGATGCTAGTTAACAATCCAGTACATACATGTAGAAATTTTTTGAAGTTTGAATTGGTAAATTCTTCACTTTCTCACGATTATTTGATTTTTTTCACAAATAAACAAGCATTATTTGGACCTAAATTTCTTACTATCTTAAAGCAAACAATGTGTCACGAGAAGAGCTGTCTCTGAATCACATGGATTGGTTAAAGTGTCAAAAAGATATTCTCACCATAAAAGTGGACACATGACAGATTAAATAATGGGGCTCTGTCTGAGAGGCCAAAACTGGCTCTGGCGGTAAGGGGCTAAAGGGGTTGTCCTTGAAAGGAGAGGTGGTGGGGACTCTCCTATAGGCATAAATGGGAGTTCAGATTACAGCTGCTTGGCTAAATTCAAAACTTCCATTCATGTCTATAGGAGAGTTCCGACCACCTCTCCATTCAGAGGCTTTGGGGCTTGTTTAGGAGATAGGTCCAGGTTCCACCTCTCGACCTGGATCTATAAGACAATGATGGCATAACCTAGCAGTATCAATGTCTGTAGTGAGACAACCCCTTTAAGTACTTGTGACTGTCAATTTTCATCAGGCAGCATATGTGGCTATTCTTTCTTTTGTCAGAACACAGGTGTTAACTCTGTTACAGTTTCACCTGTCCCTAAATCTCTGCTTGACTGGCAGAAGGTAGTACGGACTCTCTGTCATCTAAAGGGACACTACCGACAATATTTTTCTTTGCACATATTGACAGCAATATATTTTATGGATTTAAAAAAAAAAAAAAAAATAGTTTATTTTTTTAGATCTGACTTTCACCTTGTGAGCTCTGTGGCACAGCAGTGAGAGGATTGCTTAACGGTTCTTCTTTCTGGCAGGCTATCGCCTGAGAGGTGTTAGTGTTATCAGCAGGACCTGATAAATGTGACACCCCCTGCCCAGTGCAGAAAAAAGATTAACACATTATCCTTTCATGCATTGCTCTTTTCATTACCCTAATCTTATCTATCCCTGTCCAGAAAACAATAAAGTGATGATTATGTCATTACCTGCTATTTTTAATGATACTACATAGAGATAAGCAGCAACTATAGTAAAGTGAAATTAGTCGTCCCTTCCATTCACTAGTTTTATCTCTTTAATAATTATGGCTAGAAAGGATAGATTTTTTATGTAATTTTAATTGTATAGGACTGCAAAATTTAAAAAAAATCCTGCCAAAAATTCTAAAAAAAAGCATTTTCCAGGAATATTGCCTTTAACAAAATTGTTCCTTTCTGATGGCAGTGTCCAGATAAGTGATGATGTAATCACTGACTACAAAGTGTTGGAAGGAAAGGAACCTGGGTCTGAGTAGCAGAGTCTGCTCTTCCTGGGAGTGCCATAAACTGGTCATCTGTTCCACTATATCAGAGAAATAATATATCTCATAAATGAAGGCAGTGGAAGAAAGGAACATTGTCTTTCACCTGTAGGAAATTGGGGGAACCTGTTTGCTTTCTTCCAGTAGTGTGATCTCTTTATGAATACTACTTTAACGTAGTGTGTTACTAATCTGGTTTTATTATGTTTTGTTTCAATTAGTATGAGCACAAACACCTCCACTTCATTAGAGTAGGATTTTCACCATCTGCTCATAGTTTACATTATTGTCTATGGATGCAAGCAACTATGTGTCCTGCTATTTTTAAGTCAGAGAACATCTTCGATGGGTTTTAATGCAGGTATTGCCAGTAAAGAGGGTAATTAACTTTACATAAAATTTATGCTGCAGAAAAAAGAGGTGGGTTCTAAGTAACATACACTCACAGTTGGACTGTATTTATGGGCGTTTCTCTGGACAAAATGTTCTTTATCTTCATAGCAATCTATTTGAACTGTTTTAATGATACGGGGATAACATTTTAGACATCAGTGGTTGGGTACATTGCACATGTTCAGAAGAGTTTTTTAGACCTAGCTGAAAAATGATTCTGTATACATTGCTTTTAATGTAATCATAAGTATACAAAGATGAAATGAATATTTCAGAGAGTTTTGCACAAATGTAATATAAATCTTTTCAGATTTATGCAAAATGATAAATTAACAAGACACCCACACACAATAAGGGCAAATGCAAGACAATGAGAGGCATCGCTAGAATTCATAGGGCTCCATAGTTTTAGGTATGCCCCCTCCACCTCATTGATAGTAAACTGAAATGTAACATTACAACAGTAGTTAAAATAAAAAAAAAAAAAAACCTAAATAAAAAAAAAAAAAAAAATTAAAAAAAAAAAAAAAAAAAAAAAAAAAAAAAAAAAAAAAAAAATTAGCTAGAGATTAGTGCATATATCAGCTGTTCTGCATAATGGGCAATCTACGGGGAACATAGACAATAAAAAAATGGCAAAAGTTTCATCATCAAAAGAAAGGACATTTCAGCACCTAAGAGGAAATAACTTTTATGTCCAACAGCAGATGCTTTGGCTACTAAAGCTGTAGTTACACTCACAGAATTATAAAAGTTCCTGATGGAGAAATTTGTTGCGATAATGAATACTCATTTAAACACTCATTAGTCTACTATTTACCAGTTGGCACTGGAGGGCAGCACCTTGTGGGTGGGGGGGTCAAACATGGCGGCTCGGCGTATAGTTATATATATATATATATATATATTTATATTTATATTTTTATCATACTAATATATATATATATATATTATATATATATTTTTATCTTATAGTATAGATATAGTATATATATAATATTATTTATATATATATATATAAATAAAAATATAGGCCACCAGGTTAAGCCACCCCACAAGGTGCTGCCCTCCAGTGCCAACTATGTATATATAGTAGAAAGGTCAAAGGTGCGGTTCTAGTCAGGAGGTATATATATCACTGAGGTGGATGGCCTCAGAGATATAAAAAAAACATTAGTATTGTGCCAGTGACAATCATTGTTGCTGAGCAGTTTTTCCTACTGTAGTCCGGGTCTGTTTTTTTTATGGAGCGGACAGAGAGCCTGGGTCAGAAAGGTCGCTCCAATACTCCAGGCCTTACCAGCCAGAGAAAAGGCAGCCAAGTTCAGGTCAGAAGGAGGTGTGTTTCTGGAAATGTATAGTGTAAGGAATCACAAGGCATTATGGGAAAGGGGCTGAGAAGCCCACATCGCCCTCTGTTGGTTGTAACAAATCCTCAATTTGCTTTTGACCCACCGGGTCTTGAGAAAGCAAAAAGGTTTTTTAGCCAAAGCCGTAATCTCTCATCTTACAGACAAGCTGTTTGGGAATTTTGTCCCTCTTCGTCAGAGTAGAGAGAATACTGGTGCTGTGTGGGAGGCATCGGGTAGCTCGGAAGGGAAGATCTCTCCTTAAGGAGAGCTCAGAACGTACGGCTGTAGTGTTTGTGTTTGCTTTTCGCCCTCTTTTCTACTTAGCATCGGCATTTCTCAAGGCATTATGGGAAAGGGTCTGAGAAGCCCCAGCGGGGGGGGAAAGGGGCAGACCTCTGTTGGTTGTAACATATCCTCAATTGCTTTTGATCCAACCGAGTTCTTGAGAAAGCAAAAGGATTTTTTAGCCAGCGAGTATCTCTCATCTACAGTGTCAAAGCAATTGAGGATTTGTTTACAAACCAACAGAGGCGCTGTGGGCTTTCTCAGCCCTTTCCATATTGCCTTGTGATATGCAGATGCTAAGTTGTGGGCGAAAAGGCAAACAAAAAAACTCTACAAGCCGTCGTTCGGTGCTCTCCTTAAGGAGAGATCTTCTTCTGAGCTACCCGATGCTCCCACTCAGCCTGCCAGTATCTTCTCTACTTGCACTGAACCCCCCCCCCACCCCCACCCCCCCCCCCCCCCCCCCCCCCCCCCCCCCCCCCACCCCCCCCCCCCCCCCCCCCCCCCCCCCATGCACAAAAATCCGAAACAGGTTGTCTGTAGATGTGAGATTACTGGCTTGGCTAAAAAAAATCCTTTTTGCTTTCTCAAGACTCGGTGGGTCAAAAGCAAATTGAGGATTTGTTACAACCAACAGAGGGCGCTGTGGGCTTCTCAGCCCTTTCCCCATAATGCCTTGTGATATGCAGTTGCTATGTAGAGGGCGGAAAAGGCAAAACAAAAATTATAAAGCCGTTCGTTCGGTGCTCTCCTTAAGGAGAGATCTTCCCTTCCTAGTGTAAGTAATGTAAGTATTGAACTCGACACCAATTTTCAAAGTAAATATATTTCCAAAGGTGCTATTGATATAAAATTCTCACAAGATGCTGGAAACAACACATCTAATCCACACAAAGAAATCAAACCATAGATGTCCAGAAATTAAGTTATGTATAATAATGAGAAATGACAAATGGAAAAAGTATTGAACACATGAAGAAAGAGAAATGCAAAAGTCATAGAAAGTCATGACACAAGCTGAAATCTATTAATAATTAGAAAGTCATACTGCCACTTAGTGAAAAATAACTACTAATATCAACTGGTTCAATTGATGTCCTATAAAAAGGTGACTTATTACCAAGGTGCCGAACAAGAAACATCTCATGATGGATAGAATCGGTGAGCTTTCTCAAGACCTTTGCAACTTTAATATTACAAAACATACTAATGTCATTGGTTACAGAAGAATTTCTAAACTACTGAGGGTTCCAGTGAGCACTGTTGGGTCATAGTCCAGAGGTAGAATGACTTCACTCACCATAAAACCGGGCATGGACAAGGGGCTCCCCCCCCCACACACTGCAAGTTTCATACAGAGGGGTGAGGAAGAATATCAGAAGATGTTGTTCCAAGACTCAAGGTCCACACTTGGTGAGCTACAGTAAGGACCTTGAAATCTGCAGGTACAATTGTTTTAACAAAAACAATAAGTAATTGTCCCGCCCCCTACTCGCAGGGTTAGTGGGCACTGACTTAATGTGTTTGCCATGCAGTTTTCCCTTCTGTCTGGCCATGCTACAAGCATAACTCCATAGGTATTTAACCCCACAGTGTCCTTTTGTGTTTGACATCCCCAGCAATCTCTTTCCATCTGTGGGTTTTTAGGCAGCCCCATCCAACACTCTGGGCCTGAACCTTGGTTTTCTTGGTTCATGTCAGTTTGTCTGTGTTCTGTGCTGTGTTCTGTTTGTTCCTTGTTTGGCCTTCCTTGGTTCTTCTCCTGCTTGTCCTTGTCTGTACATTCCCTGTGTCCTGTCTGTGTCTTGTTTTGTACCTGATTTTCTACCTTGTTATTCCTTGCCAGAACATTGACATCTGTATGGCTTCCACTTAGTTTATGTCTGGCTTCTGTTTGGTCTCTGTCTGACCTCAGCCTTGGTTCTTCCTGCCTTGTCTTTTACCTAACTTTGTATGATGTATACATTATAAGCACACTGTGTGTGGCTGTAGCCCAAGGGTCCTGGCAGGCCAGCACAGACTCAGTCTGGCATATAATTTGATACCAGAATCCCCGTGAACACAGTCAAAAACAATGTGAGAGTGGGATTGTTGCTTTGTATGGCAGCAGTGCAGTGAATATAATTCTGCAGCTGCATACTGCACAGCGTCACTGTCATATCTAGGCCACTTTTCAAAGTACAGCCAATTTTCTAAGTACAAGGATGAATTAAAACCAGGATTAAACAAGGATTGCAAAAGGTAACAGCAACTTTTCCTCTGCCACTTACAACCTCACACCCTGCCACAGTCACTCACTATGCTTTTCCTGTCCTCTATAATCTCAACCTCCATATTCCTGAAACCGAATTTGGGCCATATCCCCATTTCCTCTGTGGGCAATGAGCTTCTTCTAATTCTCCCCTGCATTTTACCCTTCTCATTTGTCTCTGCCTACCAAACCTGATTCCATTTTCACACATCCTCACCAAATAGGACCCATACCTAAAAATTACTGTCTATCTTACTCCCACCTATTAACCCTCTCTCTGTCATCTATGGGCACCCAGAATTCAATCCTGGCCTTGATAACCCCCAATTTAAAGTCTGGTGGAGTAAAAGGGATTTTAACTATTTCACAGATTATACACCCTTCACAACGATTTACTCTCTCTCAGAATTATCTCATAAATATACCTTGCCACCATCGCATTTTTTGGCCTACTCCAATTAGTGTGTTTTTATAGAAAGTAAGGGACATTGAAGCCGTCGCATTTTAAGCTTGAATGCTTTTGATAAGGTGATCGGACCCTATTCTTCAACAGACCACTCTTCTATCAGCGCTATATGTGGTCTTCGTAGTGGGGTTCAGATGACGAGGGGCCTTGCAGGATTTTGCATAAGCGGGGAGAAGGTCTACCCTAACCAGGAGATCTCTTCTACAATTCTCAGGGATGGCTGATGATCTATATATTATATAGTTTATGAGGTGGAGAGACACGTTCTTCTAGAATTGCCCCTTTCGCTATTTCGGTTTTAATATCCCCCCCATCCAGCTTGTCAGTGACCGTTTGAAGTCCTGTCCAAGTGTGGCACACCCCGCACAGATTTTGTACTTAGTATATGGACCTGTACTGCTAGGGAAACCACGAAGTTCTGGTAGTAGTCAGTCATACAAACTCTGAATCTTAAGTATCGGGTGTCATTTAACTTATGACCAACACAGCTCCTGTTTCCATTAATTTGCCAACAACATTTTAGAACATCAGTTTTCTGCACATAATTTTTATTTTGCTGGCTAAAAGAAGCTCCTGGCCAAATGGCTTGGAACCAACCGTCCCTACTTGCAGGGAAGTGATCCATTGGTGGTAATACTTAATCTAGGAAATGGACAGAATAGACATTTTCAGGACTAAGGAAAACCAATGCTCTAATTTTTTCAAGAAAGGCAGTGTTCCTTTGGGTTACTTTTACACCCCACCAGGAGATCAAGGAGATCATGCAGCTTTTGTTTTACACTCCTGGTTTCTCTCCTTAGACTAGCTGTTTTCATCTGGGCTTTGGATGTCTGTATCCACATAACATGGGAGCTTTACCTCTGCCTTATCTCACCGTGCCCTGGTTACTCCCTTGGTGACTGTGCCGGTAGAGTTGGGGGTTGAATTTGTCTCTATCTATTTCTGTCTCCCTCGGGCTTTACGAGGGACGAGGCATGTGTGACGATCTTAGCATTGTATCTGTTCAGTATTTGTTTTCCCGTTATCCCAGACCTTACTTGATTACATAGGTCTATGTGATTAGTACTCTTATTACATAACTGTTTATGGGATACCACTGTTCTGTGTTGGTTTGTTTTTTTGTTTTTTTTTGTTTTGTTTTTTTGGGGGGGGGGTTACTTTTTTTATTATTTTTTGTTTCTTTTTTTAGTGAAGAGGGAGACGCTTTTCCTTCATCTTATTCTATGATGTCAAAGTATGTCATTAGTGCATTTGTTTTTTCATTGCTTATACTTTTCTTATCTGTAGTAATGATCCTTATATATTTCTTTGTGTACAAGTGGGATCCATTTTTGGGGCGGGTTATTTATGTTTTTTTTAAAAATTTTAAAAAAAATTATGTTTAAAAAAAAAAACCCTCCTCTGCTCCCTTACCGGGGGATATCCCCAAACCAGGCCCCACAGCACTTCCCACATTTTTCTCCAGCTCAAAAAACCGTTTCTACAAATTATTTTAAACCCCGCAAAACCCCAAACCTTTCCCCTTTAGCCCCTTCTCCTATTTCTCACTCGGAGCTCTCTGGAAACATGGCTATATGCCCAAAAACTCTCCACATACATGACCTTTTTACACGTAACTTTTCTTCCCTTGGGGCGCAGAAACCTGGTGAGCCCTCCCAGTCTCTCCTGTGCCCTTCCTTTGGGGGGCCTCCACTTTACCTCCCCTGCCCTGGCAAAAGCATGGGGGGGTGTTGGGCTTTCCGTCCACCCTTTTCCTTTTCCCCAAATCCCTCCTCCTTCTCTCAAATCCCCCCTTTGGGCACTCTACCCACTACTCCCCCCAATCTCCAATGGGCTTACCGACCGTCAGGCCCTGCCATCGCCTTTCCCCGACCATGCCTCCCGGCTTCTCCCTTTTTCTCCCTGCATCCCCCCTTTTTTAAAAGGGGAACTTTAACCCCCCCGCCACCCCCCTCTGCTCCAGCAAACCCCCTACTCTCACTTTCTTTCATTTCCCCCATGACCTCTGGAGCCCTCATAAAAAATGATGGACACCATGGACCTTGTTTACCCGCCTTGGGCCCCCCACTACTTCTCCAAACTAAACAGTCTAACCTACCACAACCCCTTTCTTCACCGCACGTCCACCCCACCTCTCCCCCTTCTCACTCTAACACCCCTCAGGAACCACAAAACCTTAAACCTCGTACACTCCTGCCCTTTTTGCACCCTCTCACCTTTTCCCTTTTTTGATACCCTCCACCGCCACACACAACCACACATTTCCCCCACCGATTTGGTTGCCCTCTAACACAACAAACCCGCAAAATCAACAACAACCCTGGCACAAAAACTCCACTAAACAGTTTGGGGGAGCTTCCGAATTCGAACGCCACTGGAAAAAACCCCCCCACGACGACTTCACCTCAAAAAAACAATCACTACACACTTTAATCTGCACTCGCCTCACCAAAAGGATTACTTCACCAATCTCATTCCCTCTTCTCAAACCCCAACAATTTTCAACCCCTTCACCTCTCCCGTCCACCACAACACTTTGACACCTACTTTCTAAACAAGACCAACCACATCAGAGAAAGCTTCACCCTACTGTCCCCTTCGCCCTCATCCATGCCTGCATAGTCCCCACCGCCAGCCCCTCTACCCTCACCTTGCACATCCCCCCCTAACTTGCTTCTCCACTGTCACTCATGACAAACTCTCCTATCTACTCTGCAAATCCAACCTGTAACCTTGATCCACTGCCATCCCACCTTAGTGCTGTTATCATCCCAGCCCTCACCCACCTTTTCAATCTATCGCTAACCTCTGGTATCTTCCCTTCCACCTTTAATCATGCGACCATCACTCCCATCCTAAAGAAACCATCTCTTGACCCCTCCTCTCTGTCCAACTATTGCCCCATCTCACTGCTTCCATTTGCTTCTAAACTCCTTGAACAACACTTTTATCCTCAACTGTCCTCCCATCTGTCCTCCAACTTTGTTCTTGACCCACTGCAATCTGGTTTCCGATCCCATCACTCTACTGAAATCGCCCTAACCAAGGTCACCAATGACCTAGTAACCGCTAAAGCCTCACGTCACTATTCGATCCTTCTCCTCTTAGACTTATCCTCTGCCTTTGACACTGTTGACCATTCCCTCCTGCTACAAATCCTCTCATCCCTCAGCATCACAGACTTGGCCCTTTCCTGGATCTCCTTATACCTCACTGATCGGACATTCAGCGTCTTTCATTCTCGCTCCACCTTCTCCCCCCGGCCTCTCTTTGTTGGTCAGGTGTCAGTCCTGGCTCCTTTATTCTTCTCTCTTTACACTCTTGGCCTCGGTCAGCTCATTTCTTCACATGGCTTTCACTACCATCTATATGCTGACGACACTCAACTCTACATCTCTGGCCCAGATGTTACCTCTCTTCTTTCCCGGATCCCAGACCTTCTATTGTCCATATCCTCCTTCTCCTCCCGTCTCCTGAACTAAATGTGGAGAAAACTGAACTCATCATCTTTCCACCATCCCACTCTACCACTCCTCCTGATCTCTCTATCTCAGTCAACGGCTGTACACTCTCACCTGTTCCGCAAGTCCGCTGCCTTAGGGTAATCCAGGACTCCGCTCTGTCTTTCAAACCACACATCCAAACCCTCACCTCTGCCTGCCGCCTCCACCTGAAAAACATCTCTCACCTCCACTCATTTCTCAACTACAACACTACAAGCCCTTGTCATCTCCCACCTAGACTACTGCAACATTTTGCTTTGTGGCCTCCCATCCAGCACTCTCGCTCCCCTTCAAACCATTCTCACCTCTGCTGCCTGTCTTATTCACCTCTCTCCTTGTTACTCCTCTGCCTCTCCCCTCTGCCAATCCCTACACTGGCTTCCCATTGCCCAGCGAATTCACTTCAAGCTACTAACCATGACCTACAAGGCTCTCCATAACCTCTCCCCTCCATACATCTCTGCCCTAATCTCAAGATATCTCTCCTCACGCAATCTCCACTCCTCACAGGACCTTCTTCTCTGCTCTCCTCTTATCAGCTTTTCACACAACCGTCTCCAAGACTTCTCCCGTGCTTCCCCCACGTTCTGGAACTCACTGCCTCAACACATCAGACTCTTTTCCACTTTCACCAGCTTCAAAGGCAACCTGAAAACCCATCTCTTCAGGATTGCCTATAACCTACAATAACCCTGTTGCCACTGTGCTACTCCACAAACATGTCTGCCCCCCACCCTCTGTCTCTTCCCTCCTCATTCCTTGTAGATTGTAAGCCCTCGCGGGCAGGGTCCTCTCGCCCTCTGTCGTGCCAATTGTCCTTCATCATTTATCATTGTACTCGTTGACATGTATATATGTAACCCCCTCGAATGTACAGCGCCATGGAATCAATGGTGCTTTAAAATAAATAATAATAAAAGTATGCGCCGTGGTCGCACCCATTACTATTGTACCCAGCTGTGTACTCACCTTTCTCTCTGCATGGCTGCTAGTATGCAACCATCCTTTAGAGGGTGAGCGCACCAACTCTTCTTGATTTAAAGGGCCAATGCATACCACCAACCAGTGCACTGCCAATTACCTCTGACCCCCATCTACTTCAGGGAATCTCGCATGAAGCCCTTTGCCAAGTTGTTGGTGTCTGTTGGTTATGTTTTCTGAGAGTTTATTCTGTTGCCTTCCTATTGCCAAATCTTTGCTCCGTTCCTGAACTGCCTGTAGTCTGTTGTTTGCTTTGACCTCATGCCTGAACCCAAACTTGCTAAAATGTTGCCTGTCCTGAACATTTGCCTGTTTCCTGATTTTGCCTCTGACTCATACTCTGGTACCACGTTACTCTGGACTTTGGCTGTCACCTCGAGGACATATGTCAGGGGTAGCAACCTGGGAGTTTCCCGCAGTCAAGTCCAACTGGCCTTGCTGTAGGTTCTGGTGAAAACCATGGGGCTTATCCCCAGTGCAGGTCATGCCAAATCTCAACTGTGACCCAGTGGATCCATCTCCTGTCTCTGGTGAGACAAGCCATGACAACGTGGATAGAAAGTGCCTATACATTCTGCAATTACATCTTGTTTTATACTCAAACTACTTATACTAATATTGGACTGGGCTTTCTGGGACCCACCAGTAAAGTGGATTCTTGGGACCAACCAGATGAGAAGATTCTTGGGGCCCAACCAACATCTAATGTACATGATTGCACACACCCCTTTATGGGTCTTGCATTCAGGAAGATGAGAAAGCTGTGTGGTGACTGCTGTGGGGGATATACATCGTTGCTTTCCTAAACACTGGATAGGTACAGGCTCGGACTGGGCTGCTGGGGGATCGGTGAATCCCCTGGTGGGCCCCCCCGCGCCGCGGTGGGCCCCGAGGCAGGGCCCCCGCCCCCGCGGGCTCCGAGACCGGGCCCGGGACCCGGGGACTAATATCACCGACTCCCAGGGCTGCGCTCCACTGATCTCCCTGGCAGGCCGAAGGCGGTAGGCCTTCAGCCTGCCGGGCGCCGGCCCCTACTGCTGACGTAGGCGGCGCAGTGACGTCACTTCACCGCGCCGCCTATGCAGGGCGGCAGGAGCCTGCGGGAGATTGGAGCGTCCGCTAGCGAGAGCCACGTAAGTGGCTGGTTTTTTTTTTGTTTGTTTGTTTTTTTTAAATCTACAAAGGGGGCCCTGGCTTTTCTAAAGGGGGCCCTTGCTATCTAATGGGGGCCCTGGCTTTTCTAAAGGGGGCCCTGGCTAACAAAGGGGCGCCCTGGCTACTAAAGGGGGCCCTGGCTATCTAAAGGGGGGCCCATTCAAACAAAGGGGGGGCTGGCTATCTAAAGGGGGGCCCTGGCCATCTACAGGGGCCCCGGGCTACCAACGGGCCCCGGGCTATCGAACGGGCGGCCCTGGCTATCTACAGGGGGGCCTTGGCTACCTAGATCGGGGCCCTGGCTAACTATGGGGGCCCTGACTACATAACGGGAGCCCTGACTACATAATAGGGGGCCCTGGCTACATAAAGGGGGCCCTGACTAATAAAGGGGGGCCCTGACTAACTATGGAGGCCCTGGCTAAATAAAGGGGGGCCCCTAACTGCCTGTATACTACCTAAAGGAGGCCTTAACTGCCTGTATACTACCTAAAGGAGACCCCTAACTGTATACTACCTAAAGGAGGCTCTAACTGCCTGTATACTACCTAAAGGGGGTCCCTAACTGCTTGAAGCCTATATAAAGGGGACCCTAACTACCTACAGCTTACCTAACTGGGGGCAAACACCTACCTACAGCCTAACTAATTGGGACACCAACATCTACCTACAGCCTACCTAACTGGGGTCCACCAACCTAACTGTAGCCTATCAACTTGCCTAACTGGGGCCTGCTTATCTAACTGGGGGCTGTTTACCTACCCACCCGTGGCTAGGTACCCACCAACCTACCTGGGGCCGGGCTTCCAACTTATCCAGCGGGAGTCTACCTACCTAAAGAGGGCCTATCTAGTTACCTGGGGCCTTGCCTATTTGCCTACCTACCTAGGGTCTTGCCTACTTACCTGGTAATATAATTGAGAGGGCAGCAGCCCATAGTTGTATTATCTCCGGGGGGTTAGTCCTCTCCCCACTCTCCAACCCCTTAGGATACTAGGCCTCTAAGTTATGGCTTGTACCCGTTCTCCCACCCCTGAGAAGCTTGTACAGAGGTGGGAATAGGTAAAGAGATGCTGGAAAATTGAGGATTCTAAGATATTTGTGTGTAATTTCTGCAGGGATGAGTTGTGGCCGGGACAAGTCATCATGGCGGTGTGGAACGGATGCAGAAGAAAAGGGAATAAGAACAACTCATGAGAGAAGAGAACGACTCATCAGATAAGACATCTCCGGTGAGTCCCTGATTTCAGGGGTTATTTTACTTCTATATTGGATCAACGCTGTATTCACTGTAATGTGATGTGACCTGAGCTGGTGTCTGACCTCTATGTGGTCTCTATATGGTGGTGTTGTAGGTTATACCTGAGCTGGTGTCTGACCACTATGTGGTCTCTATATGGTGGTGTTGTAGGTTATACCTGAGCTGGTGTCTGACCACTATGTGGTCTCTATATGGCGGTGTTGTAGGTTATACCTGAGCTGTTGTCTGTCCAGTATGTGGCCTCTATATGGTGGTGTTGTAGGTTATACCTGAGCTGGTGTCTGACCTCTATGTGATCTCTATATGGCGGTGTTGTAGGTTATACCTGAGCTGGTGTCTGACCTCTATGTGGTCTCTATATGGCAGTGTTGTAGGTTATACCTGAGCTAGTGTCTGACCTCTATGTGGTCTCTATATGGCAGTGTTGTAGGTTATACCTGAGCTGGTGTCTGACCTCTATGTGGTCTCTATATGGCGGTGTTGTAGGTTATACCTGAGCTGTTGTCTGTCCACGATGTGGTCTCTATTTGGCGGTGTTGTAGGTTATACCTGAGCTGGTGACTGACCTCTATGCGATCTCTATATGGCGGTGTTGTAGGTTATACCTGAGCTGGTGTCTGACCTCTATGTGGTCTCTATATGGCAGTGTTGTAGGTTATACCTGAGCTGGTGTCTGACCTCTATGTGGTCTCTATATGGCGGTGTTGTAGGTTATATCGGCGTTAGTATAGTGGCAGTGTACATGTGTCCCTGATTGTAAAAGTGAGGGAACACCTGACCCTGTGATAGGAGTTAGACTTTCTTTCTTGCTGGTGTTTATTTTAGAAGGTGGTGAGGTGCGAGACCAAGGGAAACGTAGAGGGAGATATTGTATGTGGGTGGAGGGGATATTGTATGTCGGCTAGTGGTGGGATATGGATGGAGCTACTTAGCCATGTGTCTATGATATGTCAGACTGACAAATGTGTGACTAACTTGATTTTGTACTACACAATACAGCTCTGTTTTGCACACTGTATTATGTGGTAAAATGGGCGCATTTATGTCCGAGAGGCCAGTAATATTTTCATGTACAGTAGGGTGGGCCCCAGACCCCCCAGTCCGACACTGGATAGGTACATTATACTATATAACTATCCAGTTATGTAGCTCCATGGAATTCCTTCTTCTGATCTGACGAACCCTATCCACAGGTATGCTTCTACCTTTGATCCACTACTGCTCCCATCCTCCATTTGATGTATGCTTCTACCTTTGATCCACTACTGCTCCCATCCTCCATTTGATGTATGCTTCTACCTTTGATCCACTACTGCTCCCATCCTCCATTTGATGTATGCTTCTACCTTTGATCCACTACTGCTCCCATCCTCCATTTGATGTATGCTTCTACCTTTGATCCACTACTGCTCCCATCCTCCCTTTTGATGTATGCTTCTACATTTTATCCACTACTGCTCCCATCCTCCATTTGATGTATGCTACTACCTTTGTTCCACTACTGCTCCAATCCTCCATTTGATGTATGCTTCTACTGCTCCCATCCTCCATTTGATGGATGCTTCTACCTTTGATCCACTACTGCTCCCATCCTCCATTTGATGTATGCTTCTCCTTTTGATGTGTATCTGTAGTATAGTCATAACTTGCTATCACAATTGCAATCTTCTCTACCCCAATTCCCTGCTGTGTGCATGGGTCCATTTCACCTTGTAATCTCGTTTCCTATTCTAACTTGCTCGACCCCTCCCATTTCTTGTTCACATCTGATACTCTGCTTAGAATGGTAGTTACTATATAGACAAGCACTGCAGTCACCTGTGGCCTTTGGTCACGGGTGGCCCTGCTCAAAGTGTGAATTAATCCAGAATTAAACCAGGATTGCACAAGGATTGCGAGGTAACAGCTACTTCATATTTTCCATTTACAACTTTAAACAAATCCAAACTCTAAAATATAAGTTATATTTTAGAGTTTGGATTTGTTTAGGATTTCTTCTAGTGACTGGCTTGTTGTTCCAAATCCATATAGATATTATTTGATTCTGAGGAATTTTTTCTGCCATTTACAACTTTCTAAACTGTCTGGCACTATGCTTTTCCTTCCCCCCATTATCTCTATCTCCACTTTCCTTGCACAGACTTATGTCTGTGTTCTTTATGTTTGTTACTGTATAATTTAGTTAGTAAGGGTAAGTCGCCGAGAGGTGGGGTCTCCCTTTTCGGGGCGAGTGCTCTTTCTGGATAGGACTAGTATAGTGATAGCGAAAGTGCGTTTTCTATTCGATGGGATATACAGGTCCACTGGGGCCCCGGAGTCTACTGTGACAAGGTCTTCAGAACCGTGAGTTTTTGACCACATTTTTGACCATATTTTCCTCCCTCTTATAGGGGCACTTCTCCCTGCTAATAGGTATTTGGTACAATGTCTTTTTTGCTGTGATTAGCTAGACATTGTCCACTTGCTTTTGTATCTAGGTACTGATATACACCGGGTACTTTATACATATACAGTTGCATATTTGTATAGTGGCTATATGTGTGAGGCCATTTTTATGTATAAAGGATAATTATTTTAATGCATATCTATTAAAGATTATTGTTTTAGGAATTTTTCTTGTGATCTGTGAGACACTAACTGCATATCCCCAAACACCCTCGCTGGGCAATGAGCTCTACATCTCTCCATGCATTCTACCCTCTCACCTGTCTGCTGCCACCAACCTCTTCCCCACTGTTAATGCCCTCCGGACCAAACAAACCCGGCTTATCCATTGTCTTTCCTACTCCCACCTGCTCACCCTCTCTCTACTGCTCCTGGCTGCTGGGGACATATCCCCTAACCCAGGGCCCCCCCAGCACAATCCCACCATTGTCTCTCCCTCTTCTAACCGATGCACCACTACTAATTCTGTTAACCCCTTCAACCTGAAGCACATCCCTCTGACCCCTGCTCCCCCTATCCCTCTCCTTGGAGCTCTCTGGAATGCACGGTCTGCATGTAATAAACTTTCCTACATATGCTGACTTATTTATCTCAAGAAATT
Source organism: Phyllomedusa bahiana (assembly GCA_025379985.1). Taxonomy (NCBI): domain Eukaryota; kingdom Metazoa; phylum Chordata; class Amphibia; order Anura; family Hylidae; genus Phyllomedusa; species Phyllomedusa bahiana. The sequence goes on from JAODAL010001650.1 coordinate 39,161, forward strand.
TACTCTTCCTTGGTCTGACCGAAACATGGCTGACCCCCTCTGACACAGCCTTCCCTGCAGCTCTCTCATTTGGCGGCCTCCAACTTACCCATACCCCTCGCCCTGGTAACAAGCATGGCGGAGGTGTTGGCCTCCTCCTGTCTGACACTTGTTCCTTTGTCCCCTCTTCACCTCTGCCTTCCCTCACACTCTCCTCCTTTGAGGTGCACTCTGTCCGCATCTATGCCCCTTCCAACGTTCAAGTGACTGTTGTCTACCGACCACCAGGCCCTGTCACCGCTTTCCTTGACCACTTAGCTTCCTGGCTCGTCCATTTTCTTTCCACCGACATCCCCACTATTATCATGGGAGACTTTAATATCCCAATTGACACCCCCCACTCTGCTTCCAACAAACTCCCTTTCCCTCTCCTCGTCCTTTGGCCTCTCCCAGTGGACCTCTGGAGCCACTCACAAAGATGAACACACACTGGACCTCATCTTCACCCGCCTCTGCCCCCTATCTGACTTCTCAAACTCCCCACAATCTGCTCACCTTCTCCACCATCTCCACCCCACCGGCTCCTCCTGTCCCACATCTAGTGCACCCCCACAGGAACTTACAAAACCTCAACCCTCACACTCTCTCTGATTCTCTTACACCTCTTTCTACCATATCCTCATTTAATGACCCAGACGCAGCCACCACTTTCTACAACCACACAATCACCACCATCCTTGACTCAGTCGCTCCCCTCACACACAACAGAACCCGCAAAATCAACAAACAACCCTGGCACACACACTCCACTAAACAGCTGAGGCGAGCTTCCAAAATTGCAGAACGCCGCTGGAAGAAAACTCGCTCCACCGACGACTTTGCCTCATACAAAAAATCACTACATACATTTAAATCTGCACTCACCCTAGCCAAACAGGATTACTTCTCCAATCTCATATCCTCTCTGTCTCATAACCCAGACAACTATTCAACACCTTTAACTCTCTCCTCCGCCCACCCCGCACCTCCTCCACCTCTCTCCTTTCAGCAGACGACTTTGCCATTCACTTCCTACACAAGATCAACCTTATCAGAGAAAGCTTCAGCCCCCAGTCCCCAGCGCCTTCCTCTATATCTGCACAATGCTCTTCCCCCTTAACTTGTTTTCCCACTCTTACACATGATAATCTTTCCTCTCTACTGTCCAAATCCAACCGCACTACCTGTAATCTTGACCCACTGCCATCACACCTTATCCCTGACCTTAGTGCTGCTTTCATCCCAACCCTCAACCATCTTTTCAACTTATCGCTCACCTCGGGCATCTTCCCTTCCTCCTTTAAACATGCTACTGTCACTCCCATCCTTAAAAAACCATCCCTTGATCCCTCCTCTCTGTCCAACTATCGCCCCATCTCACTGCTCCCTTTTGTCTCCAAACTTCTCGAGCAGCACGTCTACCTTCAACTGTCCTCCCACCTCTCCTCCAACTTTCTTCTTGACCCACTACAATTTGGTTTCCGACCCAACCACTCTACCTTAACCACCCTAACCAAGGTCACCAATGACCTAGCAACTGCCAAAGCCTCACGCCAGTACTCTGTCCTTCTCCTTCTAGACTTGTCCTCTGCCTTTGACACTGTCGACCACTCCCTCCTGCTACACATCCTCTCCTCCCTCAGCATCACAGACTTGGCTCTTTCCTGGATCTCCTCGTACCTTTCTGATCGGACATTCAGCGTCTCTCATTCTCGCTCCACCTCCTCCCCCCGGCCTCTCTCTGTTGGTGTCCCCCAGGGGTCAGTCCTGGGTCCTTTACTCTTTTCTATCTACACCCTTGGTCTGGGTCAACTCATAGCTTCACATGGCTTTCATTACCACCTGTATGCTGATGACCCCCAGCTTTATATCTCTGGCCCAGATGTCACCTCTCTTCTCTTCCGGATCCCAGACTGTCTATCGTCCATTTCCTCCTTTTTTCTCCTCCCGTATCCTAAAACTAAATGTGGAGAAAACAGAATTCATCATCTTTCCACCGTCCCCCTCCATCCCTCCACCTGATCTCTCTATTACAGTCAACGACTCTACACTCTCACCTGTTCTGCAAGTCCGCTGCCTTGGGGTAATCCTCGACTCCGCTCTGTCCTTCAAACCACACATCCAAAGCCTCACCTCTGCCTGCCGCTTCCACCTGAAAAATATCTCTCGCATCCGTTCGTTCCTCAACTTCGACACCACAAAAATGCTCGTCCATGCCCTTGTCATCTCCCGCCTTGACTACTGCAACATCCTTCTCTGTGGCCTCCCATCTAGCACTCTTGCTCCCCTTCAAACCATTCTCAACTCTGCTGCCCGTCTTATCCACCTCTCTCCTCGCTACTCCTCTGCCTCTCCCCTCTGTCAATCCCTTCACTGGCTACCAATAGCTCAGCAAATTCATTTCAAGTTGCTAACCATGACCTACAAGGCTCTCCATAACCTCTCCCCTCCATACATCTCTGCCCAAATCTCCAGATATCTCCCCTCACGCAATCTCCGCTCCTCACAGGACCTTCTTCTCTGTTCTCCTCTTATCAGCTCCTCACATAACCGTCTCCAAGACTTCTCTCGCGCTTCCCCCACACTCTGGAATGCACTGCCCCAACACATCAGACTCTCTGCCACTCTCATCAGCTTCAAAAGCAACCTGAAAACCCATTTCTTCAGGATTGCCTATAACCTACAATAACCCTGCTGCCACTGTACTACCCCACAAACATGTCTGCCCCTCTCCTCCTGTCTCTTCCCTCCTCCTTGTAGATTGTAAGCCTTCGCGGGCAGGGTCCTCTCTCCATCTGTACCAGTTATACGTCATTCATTGTCATTATTGTACTCACTTGACATATCATGTATGTGACCCCCCTCAAATGTACAGCGCCATGGAATCAATGGCGCTTTAAAATAAATGTTAATAATAATAATAATAATCCAGAGTGCAGGAAAGCAGGGCAACATCACATTACACACAATATTCATCACTCATTTTTCCAACATTCCTGATGTATGCATACGTTTGCTAGTAAGAGCATAAGGCTATGTCTACCCTGCAGTGAACAAAAAACGACCTGAAAACCAAATACTAAAAACATTCATAAAACTGAGTTTTCTGTCCACTGCCTGCCAAAAGCAGCTGAAAAACGGCCGTTTTTGTCTGTGATGCGCGTTTTTTGGCGCATTTTTATGCGCGTTTTTTGCTTGTCTTCAAGTCTATTTTTTAATGTATGCATAAATTAAGCCATTGGATGTAACTCTGCCCTACAAAAGGGGATGTAAAGCACATTAGTGCATTTACATGTAATCTTGAAGTTGCTTTACGGATTTTGGCGCTAATAAAGTTATCTTGCTTTGCCGCTAAAAATACGTTTTCTTACGGATTTTGGCATTAAAATATGTTTTTTTATGGATTTTGGTGCTATTAAAGTTATCTCGCTTTTGTCGCTAAAAATACGTTTTTTGTGGCCCAAATACTTTGTTTTTTATGATGTTTTAAGTATCTCACTGATTGTATTGAGATTCATGTTGAGTTTGTGTAAGCAAATATTTTGTAATACTGTGCTTTTGTTTATAAAAATATTTATAAAAAAATACTTTTTTATGTATTTTGGTGCTATAATACATATTTTTACGAATTTTGGCGCTACTAATGTTGCTGCTAAAAGTCCGGCTTTTTATGGATTTTCGCGCTAATAAATTTATCTAAAAAATCTGTAAAACCCCCCCCCAGATTTTTAACGACAAAAGTGAGATAACTTTATTAGCGCCAAAATCTGTAAAAATAAAGATTTTAGCACCTAAATCCGTAAAATATGTATTTTTGCCAACAAAAGCGAGATAAATTTGAGTGTCAAAATTCGTAAAAAAAACTTATTTTAGTGTAAAAATCCATAAAAAGTGTATTTTAGCGCCAAAATCCGTAAAATCCGTATTTTTAGTAACAAAAGGGAGATAACTTTATTAGCGTCAAAATCTGTAAAGAAAAAAATTTTAAAGCCAAAATCTGTAAAAAAACAGATTCTAGTGCCAAAATCCATTAAAAAATGTATTTTTAGCATCACAAGCGAGAACTTTATTAGTGCCAAGATCTTCCAAGAAAAGGATTCTAGCGCCAAAATCCATAAAAAACATATTTTTAGCGTAAGAAGTGAGATAAATTTATTAGCACCAAAATCTTCCAAGAAAAGGATTTTAGCGAGAAAAACCGTAAAAAACGTATGCTAGTGTCAAAATCCGTAAAAAAAAAAAGTATTTTTAGCGTCACAAGTGAGATAACTTTATTAGCACCAAAATCTTCCAAGTAAAGGATTTTAGCAGCAAAATCTGTAAAAAAAGGATTCTAGTGTCAAAATCCATAAAAGTATCTTTAGTTTCAGAAGCGAGATAACTTTATTAGCGAAGAAATCTTGAATTGCGCAAAAAACATTAGCGACAAAAGCATGATCTCTTTATTACGAACAGTGCGAATGAGGACGCTTATATGCAGAATTGAAAAAAAGTATAAACTTTTTTTTTCGATTGTAGTTTTTATTAAAGTTTCAGAAACATTAAAATTGTTATACAAAGCAAGACTGTATCAATTCTTTCACTATTACAGAGGAATCAAACATAGCCAATACCATGCACCAATCCGGCATGTAAAACATTAAGATGTCTATTGTAAGATATGCTAAACTTAATAACATGCTAATCAGACATTCGCAATTTAGTAATAACTAGAAAAAAAATCCTCTTAATGAGGATAATGCGAGGGACAATCAGACAGCACACACACATAAGGGAAGGGGGTGGGGACACGTATGATGTTAACAGGCAGGAGGAGAGAATCCTGGCTTAGTGAGACTACAAAGGATTATAATATTAAATGTTGTGCACAGTTACATATGTATCCCAAGTATCCCATATCAAGTGGAAGCTGTTGACTCTATCATTCAGCATGAAAAAAAGTATAAACTTTGATAACACCCACTATAACTAGGACTTTAATCTCCTGGGTGGGTTTTTATTGAAAAATTGCGGCAAAAAACGCTGCGAAAACGTGCCAAAAAACGTGCGCCGCTTTAGGGCATGTTCACACGGTGCTTTTGGATACGATTTCGGGTCCGAGTTGGACCCGAAAATCAAATCCCAAAACGCTGCATCGATCGGATCCAACACGGATCAAACACGCAGCTGCATGTTTGGATGTGTATTGGATGCAGAAGGATCGCACCCTATAGTTTATAATAGGGCCACTGCTGTTTCTTTCCCTCCAAGAATTGACAGGTCAATTCTTGGAACGGATCCGACTGACGCAATGTAAACACGCATCGGCGATCACTGGTGTGAACGCAGATAGGTGTTTTACATTGCGAGCAGCGTAAAACACACTGCTCATTGTTAGATGCGTGTTTGGGTCCATCTAGACAGACCCAAACACGCATCTAAAAGCATCTAAAATCTAAAAGGGTATGTTCACACGGACCCAGAATGCTGTGTGAACAATATAGACTCCTGTAGTAAATTTTCTGCCCTGCTCTGGCGTTTTATAGAACATGTTGCAAAAGACAACCACTAAAAACGAACAGAATAAAGAAGCTCAGTGGAGACAGCAGGACGCTCTTAGGGCTAGTCCTCACGGCACGGTTTTTCGGCCGGTTTTTCAGCCGGTTTGCGGTTTTTCGGCTGAAAATGAGCACAATTGTGCTTTATGGACAACCCGTGCAGCAGTCCCCACTGCACGGGCTTTCCGTCCGGCGGTTTTGCCGCCGGCGTTCCGGCCGCAAAACATTGTAGAAGCACAATCTTCCGTCCGGTTTCCGGACAGAATATGTGCTTCTCAATGTGAAAAGGGAGGGCTCATCGCGGAAAAAAGCTGTCCCCCCCCCCCCCACCCCCGCCCCCACAACCCTTCACCACCCTCCCCCCGCGGCAGTGGGGATGCCGCAAAACACACATAAACCAGCTGGGCAAACAACCGGTAATTTTGTCCTATCCGTGGGATGCACCCTTACTATAGAGTCTACGGGAGCTATTTTCAGTTGTTTTTTCAGTATATTTAGAAAACGAAAAACGCTTACAAAAACTGACATTTTTTCTGTACAGTGGAGACATAGCCTAATATTGATAGGTAACATCAATACTGCACATTACAATTATTATATGTAACATTTTTTTTTATTTTTGGTATTCTCATGAGATGTTTCGTCTACTGCAGCTATCATACACATTAGTACAAATACCATGTACACAACTCATAATAGCACCAATACAGCCATAGAATGATCATGTCCAGTTTACATGTACATGTTACAATCACACAAACATTAATGGGGTTGTCCAAGACATTAGAAACCTCCTAACCACCTCCCACCATTCCTATCACCACCGTCCCAGAGCTCCAGTGTTTCCCCTCCCCAATGACGGATAACATGATGCTGTAGCCAGTCTCTACCTCAGCAGTCACAAGCCTGCATGTACAGCATATGACCACAGAGGTCATTGATTAGCTGCAGCGTCATGTGATCCATGATGTGGCACCATCAGTGAGAGACTGGAGGGAGCAGTGGTGATGGGAGAGCTAGGGTTCATTTTCTATTTTAAGAGTCTTGGAAAACTCTGTTAATGCTTATTTACTGAAGCCATGGAACCCCTTTATTAATCACTTTTATAGCTCAACACTAATCATCTTGTGTCATTACACGGAGAAGTTGAGAAGAATGTTTAAAACCATTGAATCATAGCAATATGTTGTATGTGCAACTTGGTCTCTATTTAGATTAATATCCACTTATACGTGATATAGCAATGACATAAAAAAATAATAGTATAAATAATATTAACATAACCACACACATCTGGGCATATCATATTAATTTTTTCATATGAGATTCAGTTCCTGAAAACAGAAGATTACAAAAATGTAATTTTACATATATCTCACAAAAGTGAGTACACCCCTCACATTTTTGTAAATATTTTGTTATACCTTTTCATGAGACAATAGGACACTTTGATACAATGTAAAGTAGTGAGTGTACAGCTTGATGGCTGGGGCTTGAGTTATTTTGACTGCTCACCAAATTTACTGACTACTTTACATTGTATCAAAGTGTACTATCTTCAGTGTTGTCCCATGAAAAGATATAATCGAATATTTACAAAAATGTGAGGGGTGTACTCACTTTTGTGAGATACTATATATACATTGGGTTGCAAAAGTATTCAAACCCTTTAACTTGTACTCATTTTTAAACATTACAGTCACCCACTTAAATGTATTGTATTTATATTTGATCTGTTAAAGCAACATAAAGTATCAAGTTTTGTGAAGTGTAAAGAAAATGATATGATACAAGCTTTTCCAAATTTTTGCAAATTAAAAAAACTGAAAAGTGTGGTGTGCATATTTAATCAGTCCTCTGTATTTTAATACCTCTAAATAAAATCCCGTGTGACCAATTGCCGTTAGAAATTACCTAATAGGTAAACAGGGTCCATCTGTATGTAATATATTCTAACTACAGCTGTTTTGTGAGAGCCTCAGAAGTTTGTTATAGAACCATAGTGAATAAACAGCATCGGAAAAACCAAAGAACACAGGAGACAGCTCAGGGATAAAGTTGTGGCAAAGTGAATTGCAGGGTTAGTTTTTAGAAAAACAGTTCATGCTCTGAATATCTCATGCAGCTCTGTTCAATCCATCACCTGTAAATGGAAAGAGTATGGCACAACTGCTAACCAACATGATTGACCTTCTAAATTGACAGCCCATACAATGAGAGCACTAATTAGAGAAGCAGCCAAGAGGCCCTGAGTTACTCTGGATGAACTGCAGAGATCCACAGCACAGGTGGGAGAATCTGTCCACAGGACAACTATTAGTCACGTACTCCATAAGTCTGACCTTTAAGGAAGGGTGGCAAGACAAAAGCCATTTTTGAAAGCAAGCCATAAGAAGTCCCTTTTGCAGTTGAAAAAGCTATGTACGTGACACAAGTAAGCATGTGAAAGGAAGGTGCTCTGGTCAGATGACACCAAAATCCTGAACACACCATCCCCACCATGAAGCATGGTCATGGCAGGATGCTGCTGCAGGGATACTTTACTTCAGTAGGTACTGGGAAGGTGGTCAGAGTTGAGGCAAAGCTGGTTGGAGCTACATAAATCGAAATCCTGGAGCAAAACCTTTTATGAGGCTGCAAAAGACTTGAGACTGCAGAGTAGGTACATCTTGCAGCATGAAAATGACTCTTAACATACAGCAAGAGCTACAATGAAATGGTTTACATCAAAGCATATTCATGTGTTAAAATGGCTCAATCAAAGTCCAGACCTAAATCCCATTGAGAATCTGTGGCAGGACTTGAAAATTGCTGTTCACAAATATTTGCCAACCAATCTGTCTAAGGTAGAGATTAGTGTTGAGCGATTTTTATCGACAAAGTTGAAATCGGCACAGTTTTTATGGTGAATCGATTTTTTTAGAATCATTCGATAATTTTTAGGTTAAAATCTGTTGCATCATCTATTAAGATCGCGCCATTTTTTTCGGCGCTTCCCTGAGCATTTGGGCCAACAAATCAGATTACAGAATAGGCAGGTGAATTTGTGTGCGACGTCCAGACTGAGGATAGTAATTGTTGCGATTTGGCTGGAAAAATCAAATGACCTCGTTTTACATAGAACTAGTCCCTTCCTGTTCAGCCTCAGTGTCTCTCAGTGGTCCATAGGAATAGGACAGTGCGCTCTGCCTGTGCCAACATCTCGCTGAAATTAGTCTATTTCTGGCACAGAGAAAACCTCTACTATTAGCTGTGACCTTCCAATTAGTTAGATTAGAATTTTGAAGATTTTATGTGTTAGCTAAGAGAATTTTAAAGCAGCATCTACCGCAGTTAATTCACGGCAGTGGGAGCGGGGGGGGGGGGCCCCCGCGGGCGAACACAGACAAGCTCTATCTATAAGAACACTGTATAAAGTTCACCAAGACTTAGTTGTAGACATTGCCACTGCAATATCCATTATTATTAACAGTTTGCTATTGAAATAATTTCCTGGATATTGGGCAGCCTGAACTGATATTGGATACACAGCATTCTAGTAACTGCAGACTCTTTGTTAGGTGCATAACTCCACTTTTATTATCATATAACCTATCAGATAGGGTGTTCATTTCAATTTACTTACCCATTCCACCTGTGTTGATATAATCACCTTGCAGTTAAATTACAATCCCAGCTATCATGTAGGTCACACATGTTGATTGTTGCCAAAAATCAACCTCGTGTATCATACGAAAACATCACAGATACCGATTGTGTCCTTTTTGATTTTTTGCGCACCCAAGCCGTTTGTTCATTCGCAGCACCACTAAAACCTAAAACAGCAATTCTATGGTCACCACAGGTGAATTGAAAGGTGCAAAAAATAACCCGTGTATTATACGAAAACATACTAGATACGTGTTTTTTGACTTTGCGCATCCAGCTTTGTTCATTGACGCAGCATTCCACGTAAATCTTAAAACAGCAATTCTAAAGTCACCACAGTGCATTGCAAGGTGCAAAAAATACCGTGTATTATACGCAAACATACAGATACGTGTTTTTTGACTTTTTGCGCACCCAGCTTTGTCATTGACGCGAGCATTCACTAAATCTTAAAACAGCAATTCTATAGTCACCACAGTAATTGAAAGGAGCAAAAAAATACCGGTATTATACGAAAACATAACAGATTACTGGTTTTTGACTTTGCGCACCCGACTTTGTTCATTGATGCAGCCATCACGTAAATCTTAAAAGCAGCATTCTATAGTCACCACACAGGGAATTGAAAGTGCAAAAAATACCGTGTATTATACAAAAACATAACAATACTGTTTTTTGACTTTTGCGCACCCAGCTTTGTTCATTGACGCAGCATCCACGTAAATCTTAAAACAGCAATTCTATAGTCACCACAGGTAAATGAAAAGGGTTGCAAAAAATACCGTGTATTATACGAATACATAAGCAGATACGTTTTTTTTGCAGCACTTTTGCCCAGTCCAGATTTGTTGATAGACACCTTGCAAAAGTTATAATTTGAATCCAGCAATTTAGTTTTGATAGAGGGATTTGAGATAGCTGTGATTTGCCGTCTTTTAAAAAGAGACTTTCCAAATCTATTCCATACCTTCTCAATTTTTTATATTTCTGACCAGGCGCGAAAGCAGGTGGTAAGCGAGCAAAACAGGGGGTAGCACACATGGATGGTAGAGGTACTGAGAGAAAGGTGATCCTTACCAGTGCGGCGGACAACACGCATGCCAGCGGATCATCAGATGCAGTACCTCAGGCCTTGGTCATCGCTGGGGTCAGGGGCCCTGTGATCTAGTAACGAACAATCGTTGCCAATCTGTCCTTCAGTGGTATGCAACCTGCATCTAGCAGTCTTACTCCTCGTCCCTCCAGTCATCAGCCACAAATGTCGCACAGCATCATCACATCCGTCAACATGAAGCAGCCAAATTCAACTCGTGTACCCACCCGACTGTGGATATTCCATGTCTGAAGACCTCTTTGATGACAAAATGCGTTGGGGTCAGAAGGCATTTTAAAACGATCAAGAGGCCAAAGAGGATGATTTTCTCTGCTCTTACTAATTACTGATGCCATCAGAGGAGTAAGGAAGCCGGTCAATCGTCCAAAAATCCGGCGGTCGGCAACGCCTTGCAGTGCCCCTAGCTTGTAGCCCGCGCTTCTGGAAGCAGAAATCAGAACGACCAAGTCACCTGTGTTTGATGATGAGAGAGACGACGACATTGGCGGATCCATCCTGGTCTTTTCCGCAGAAATTTGCTTGCAGCCGCTCATCAGTGGAACGAGGATGAAGACGATGGGGTAGTGACATACGACCCGCCACCAAAAAGGGAGAGGGCGCTCGCAGGAAGTCCGCTGATAAGATTGCCGCCAGCCACGGTCAGCGCAAACCCCGCTCGTGCTCTTATCTCCGTCAAAAAGGGTCCAGGACCCTCAAGCCTGGGCCTTCTTTGAGCAAGCCTCTGATTCACCCCCAGCGATAATCATATGCCGCCTATGCCGTAAACGCATAAGTAGAGGCAAGACCTTAACTGTTAACCACCACCAACATGTCTAGTCACATGCACGAAGATGATTTTGAAATGGAGGAACACTTGCCAAAAAGGCCCAACCGACGCCGGGCCTCCAACCACGTGTCACACCCTCTGTCTCAGCCTCCGCCGCACCCACCAAGCATTCCTCAGCTGCCCTGTCGCTCAGAGTCATGATCAGGGATCAGCCTCCGCTCAGCCACCGACCGTCGCCCGAGTACCACCAGCACCACCAGAGACCATTCTACCCCTTCTCCTTCCGCCAGTTTGATCGACCTGCACGCCGTACAGCGGCCAGTCAGCAGCCAGCCTTCTGTCTTCCGGTTTGGGAGCAGAAGAAACACTTTAACCCAACCATCCCAAAAGCCAAAAGGCCTGATTCGGCAAATTGCCGGCTTTTGGCCCTTGGAAATGTTTGCCTTTCTGTCTGGTGGACACAGATGGGTTCCCGCCACGTCATGCCCTCGCCTGCCCCCAATAACCAGATGCCCGAGCAGCATTTCTTTGCCGAAAAGCCGTCCCTGCCCTGCCGCCCACGCGTGTCATCTAAAATTCAAGCGGCGTTGTCTGCATCTTGTGTCCGAAAAGTTCCATCTCACCACCGACACATGGCTAGTAAGCACCGGCCAAGGCCGCTATATCTCTGTGACAGCTCACCTGGGGTGAGCTGGGTGGATGTCCTCAGGGGGTGACGGTGGCTCTCAGGCTCGGCGCACCGCTCTTCAAAACCGCAGGGATGTGCAGGGCTCTGTCCCCCAAGTCTCTGTGGCATCACGAGCCCAGAAGACACACCAGGCCATGTTGAAATTAATCTGCCTTGGAGACCGTCCACACACAGGTCAGGACTCAGAAGCTGTGGACGCTCTCCGCAACGATACCGAGCGATGACTGGGTGACAAAACCTTGTGCCCAGCAAGGTGGGTGCGATAACGGGCCGAAATCTCTGGCTGCCCTTAAGATCGGTAGGCTGGAGCACAGCCCCTTGCCTGGCACATGTCATGAACCTGTCGTCCAGAAATTTCTAAAAGCTACCCGTGTCTGGACTGCCTGCTGAAGAATGCCCGAGGGACTGAGTGTCGCACTTAGCACACGTCCGACTCCGCCGTTCGCCACCCTGCTCCGCCCGCCCTGGCTGCGTTCAGCGAAGCTCGGCCTCCCACGTCAACCCCTCATTGTTTGATCGTGGCAACAACGCTGGCATTCCACCCTCCACATGCTTCAGCGATTGTGGAGTCAGCGCAATGCCATTACGCAGTACGAAGTGACACATGGCTTTGACAAGCAGCGGTGCGGACCTCGGGTGTTTGACCACCGAGGAAGGGAGGCAGGTGAAAGAGCTCTGCACCATCCTTGCCAGTTTTGAAGAAGCCCCACCAGAAATGGTCAGATGCGGACGATCCCTTGTCAGCATGACATTGGGTGATCTTAGTTTCTTGGAGACGATCGTTGGACACTCTGAAAACATCAGGTCCCGCCAGCGACGGAGGAGGAGACGGACACGATGCAGACACGGAGCCCTTTCTCTCCGTCAAATCCACAGGCCCGACAGTTTTCTCAATTTTATCGGTCTTCTTCATTTTTTTTTTTTTTAAGGCAGTGGTTCAGGGTCCAGATGCTAGTGCAAGGCGCACTTCTGCTCCTCAGGGTCCATCATCTGAGGCAGTCAGGGCTGTGTTTGAAGCTGTGCCGGAGGAAGCGGAGGAGGAGGTGAGGGAGAGTATTCCTAACACCGACGTCCCTGCTTGGAAAGAGGGTGCGTGAATTTGAGGCAGATGAGGAAGATTGAGTTTGCTAGTGCCCCTCAACCCAGAGGCTTGGAACTCAGTCTCCATCCTCACATGAGTGCATGGATGCTCCCTTTCCCCAACATGATCCTCGCATTAAAGGCCATCAAAACAAACAAAGTTAGGGTGGCCCCCCTCCTGGACCCCCTTACAAAACAAATTCTACTTCCTTTCCCCCCCCCAAAATAGAGAGTAAAAAGCGGAAATGGGCCCTGTGATTGATAACTGGAGACTCGTTGCGTCTGCTTCCTTCTTCAAATGTCACGGGGGAAACAACCCAGCGACGTGACAGCGTGATGCCAAGTACCCGTAGGGGGGCAGCAAGGCAAGGGGGCAAGCCTAAGGGTGACCTCTGGCAATCTTTATTTACCACCCCCAACGATGCAATGCAGGGCACACATACAAAAACCCAGAGCCGCTTAAGATCATGGTGCACGACATCTGCGTTCAACACCGATGTTTTTGTATGTTTTTCCGGACCCAATAGACTTCGGGTACCCCAAAATGGGAAGGGCCGAGGGCTCCCCCACCCATGAGGGTTTCCCTGCCCAGCAGCCACGTCATATCTGAGCGGACCTTCAGACAGGGGGGGGTTTATTCAGACAAACGCATCCGGCTTTCCACAATAAGGGATCTTTTGTTTTCATAAGATAAAACAGGCATGGATTCTGTGATGTTGTGGCCCCAATTCCCGGGGTCAGATTATTGCTGGCTACTTCACTTCCTCCCAAACGAAATGGTCCCTTGAAAAACTTATTTTAAAATGAAAATTTTTTCTGCAATTTTTATTTTTTTTCCCCAACAGTTCTTTTTGCTGGTTTTGCGTGAGGAGAAAAAGTAGGTGAAATGGTCAATACAATTTTGAAAATTCGTTGTCATGCCAAAATCCCAAACCTAATGGTGTCACCGGGCTGGGGGAAAGGTCAAAATGAATGCCACCAAACAGCAAAGGTCACTTGGCATAAGACAGATATAACCGATATCCCATAATAAGGGGTTTTGATATAGCACAATAACCACTACCTGCTCCGGGGGATACATAAACATCAAACCTGATAACCCATGGGAGGGCTTCCCGGGGTAGTCGGAACCGTCTCCCGGGGTCTAGACGCGATGGGAGGTCACCTCCAAAGGGGCACGTCCTGTATTCCGCTGGTTGCCGTACGAAAGCAGCCGAGCTCCTGGAGTCCGGGCTAAAACAAGTTAGCGGACATATTCAGTACGCCCGGTCACAGCAAGGGGGGGGCAAAACAGAGGTGCCGTAATGAGCAACCCGAGTACACAGAAGGGGATCGGATCGTCATCGGACGCAGTTGTAAAACTGCGTGTACTCCCAATGGTAAAAGTTTTTCTGGCGATTTAAGGGCCCCAAAGCATAAATTTTAGCCCATTCAATATTGACAGACCAAGGTAGGGTTTGTGTGCGTTAGGGACTAGTTCCCGCGGGGCGCTCTTTTCGGGGCGGTTTCCCCGTGTTCCCTCATAGGACGTGATAGGCCAAGTAGGGTTTTGTAGGATATTACTGTGTGTCCCTATACCCACACACGTCTAAGTATTTGAATATACCCGTAATTCATTTGGTGGAATATATTATTTAGGTGTATACACTTTGTCCTTTGTATTTTAGATATTATTATTAAAAGTTATATTTTAGAAAAACACGGATTTTTGTGGTATTGGTTTAAAGTCTTTTTTCGTGTTTTTTGCGGATACTCTAGTATTATCTGTGTACCCGTTTTTGGAATCTTTTCTGTATAGTATTTATTGTAGATAATACACAATAATCCTATTATCAATTATTATTATTATTATTATTATTATAAGAACGGATTAATTATTTCCCTTTATTTCCAATGAGAAAATTTCATTTGGTATAAGTCCAAGGATCTGAAATGGATTAATGACTTATACCAAGGTACCACTGTATATACAATTTTCAACCCACTGAATGTGTGTTTATATACACACATATATATCTCGTTTATACCTGTGTATAATTGTTTGTACAGATGAATGAGGTACCTTCAGGTATCTTGCAATTGCACCCAAGGATGATCCAGACTTGTGCAAGTCCACAATTCTCTTCCTGATTTATTTAGACTTTCCCATGATGTTACACACAGAAGCAGTGTGTTTATAGTATGCATAAAAAATACATCCACAGGTGTGTTTCTAATTAACTCAGATGTTTCCAATAAACCGATTAGAAGCTTCCAAAGACATGACATCATCATATTGGCTGTCCCAAATTGTTTAAAGGCAGAGTAATCCTAGTGTATGTAAACTTTTGACTTTACAGAAAGTAATAAATCCTTATAAATTCTCTCTCTCATTATTCTGGCATTTGGAAAATATAAATAATTTTGGTAATTCTAATTGACCTAAAGCGGGTAAGGTTTATTCTGATTTCATGTCAGATAGTGAGAAAAATATGCAGATGTGTCTTTTTATATAGTGTATGAAAACTTCTGGCTTCAACTGTACATATGGACACACACACAGGAGGGTTGTTTTGCTACAGGAGGGACTGGTGCACTTCACAAAATAGATGGCACCATGAGGAAAGAAGATCATTTGGCAATACTGAAACAACATCTCAAGAAATCAGCCAGGAAGTTAAAGTTCTGGCAAACATGGGTCTCCCAAATGGACAATGACCTGAAGCATACTGCCAAACTGGTTACAAAGTGGCTTAAGGATATTCAAGTCAATGTTTTGGAGTGACCACCAGAAAGCCCTGATCTCAGTCCTATTGAAAATGTATGGGAAAAGCTGAAAAGGCAGTTGTGAGCAAGGTGACCTACAAACATGACTCAGTTACACCAGTTCTGTCAGGAGGAATGGGCCAAAATTCCTACCAACTATTGTGATAAGCTTGTGGAAGGATGTCCAAAACGTTTGACCCAAGTTACACAGTTTAAGGGCAATACTACCAAATACTAATGAAATGTATGGTAACTTTTGACTTTGCAGAAAGTAATAAAAATGCCTTAAAATTTTCTCTCTCATTATTCTGGCATTTGACAAATATAAATAATTTTGATTCCTAATTGACCTAAAACAGGTAAGGTTTATTCTGATTTCATGTCATATAGTGAGAACAACATGCATGTGTGTCTTTTTATATAGTGTATACTGTATAAACTTCTGGTTTCAACTGTATCTGTGTGTATAGAAATCTGTCACTAAATCAGAGGGAGTGAAAAGCACCACTTGTCTTCAGACACAATGTCATTGACTGTTCATTGTTCTAAATCCTTTAATAGAACAAAAGTCCTTCATTATACACTGAAGTTATCTTTACTGCTGAATCTAACAGTAGCAGCTACCTAAATCGTGGCAAGAATTGTTACTGAAACCTACATAGCCTTCATTGTGTTCTTGAGTAACTGCAGGACACTTGTGGAATCAGGAGTTATCCCGAGC
Organism: Phyllomedusa bahiana; assembly: GCA_025379985.1. NCBI lineage: Eukaryota > Metazoa > Chordata > Amphibia > Anura > Hylidae > Phyllomedusa > Phyllomedusa bahiana. Next base: position 55,478 of record JAODAL010001650.1, read on the forward strand.
AAGAAGCTCCAGGTCAGGTTCATCCATTCAGCTTTTTAGATGCAGTTTTTGAAGATAAACCAAGAATGGATATAACGTAAGAGAAGTCTCAGTCTTTCCTTATTATGTGTCCTCCAATTATAATCCTTTCTAGGTGATGGCTTAAAAAAAAAAAGTTGAACATTTGAACACAGCCTTAGAGAGCATTCATGGCACTCCCCTAGGTTATTGAACCTCTTACTTAAAAAATGCAAATACTACAATCAAATTGAATACTCAAAATCTAAAGGTTTAATCAAAATAAAATGTTATAGGTTACTCACGTGTTGCAGGTAGGAACAGACTCCATGGATCTCTTAGGCTGCGGCTCCTGCTGCAGTTATTGGTAGTAAGGTGTGTCTACAATATGCCTCCAGCTAGGTGAAAACTACGGGATGTGTTTTCAGACAGAAACCAATGAAAACATTCCTAGAATCATTTGTTAAAATCTGGCCACTCTAGGTGACATTTATTGCATATGCCTCACATTAGTCACATAGTATAAAAAAAACTTAATTTCTAATATTTACATAGCGGAAATACAAATTTATATACATATAACTTACTTTATTGAATAAAAAGTCCATAGACCTAAAGGCAAGAGGTGTTACATTACTTGGTCAGTATAACTGCAAAATAAGCCACAGAAAGAAAAAAAAAAGTTATATCCAGTGTGTCTTTACCTCTTATGTCAGCAATTGGAAGAAGGTTTGACAGAGCTAGATAATAAACATGATCTCTCAAAAATATCTAATATCTATGGGCAGCATTAGTAGCCCTCCCTTTTTCAAACAGCTGAATCTAACATTAAAAAGATCAATATCTTTTCCCCTTAGGATATATATAAACAACTAGTGCATTTTACTCATCATATTCTGCACGTCGTGTATTACATGTGGATTTATGATAGTTATATTCCGGCGGATTTAGAGTCAGAAATTAGTCAGATTCATCTCTATGGGTTTTAGATTCAGAACCAAAGCTACTTACAAATGTTTTGGACGTGTTTTACACAAGGTTTTTAGTCATCCCCACTGACCTAAATAGTACATTTTCCATGTAGAATATGACAGAAGAATGAACATGTTCTAAGTTGTTTTATATTTTAAAACTGACTGAAGAAAATACGCGCTGTATGAACTACAATGCATATCGTCTATCGAGGTCAGTGAGGGTTGTTGGCTTTCCACATGGATTCTGACTTGAAATACTTGTTCTGTGGACATACCCTTAGGGCGTATTCAAGCAATTAGCTGCAGTTTAACAGTGCAATAAGTGGTTATGCAGTTTTTACAGATAAAACATGTAAAATAAATGATTAAAAGATTGGTTAGCAAATCAGCTTTGAAGCTGCCTGAGGCAGTGTGTAATAGGTGTACATAAATGTGGAAAGCCGACGCCATAGTTTAAAGGGTTAAATCCCGCTGCTGGCTTCCGCAGCTTCGCTGCAATCCAGTCTCCTGCCAGCCCGAGATAGTGATGTACAGTTGCAGCTGGTGGCTGATCAGTACAGCCGGCAGCCCCCGTCACTTCTGTTAACACTTTAGACACCGTGGTGATCATGGCCGCGGTGACTAGCAGAATGAGGAGAGGTACAGTGCACCACTCCTCCCTCCGATTACCCCCCTGCAATGTGATTGCGGGGTGATTGTTTGCCATGGCAGCCGGAAGACTCTTGCAGACTTCCGCAGCTGCCATAGGCAGGGTGTAGTAGGTCATGAATGAATTAAGTGTAAGGAAAATCCTATATACAGGAGCATAGCAGTACTGCTGTATATAGGACAAGACATTATACCCCCTTATTTTATTTTATATCCCCAAAAAATTGGAATAAAAAGTGATCAAAAAGTTGCATGCACACCAAAATAGTACCAATAAAAACTACACTTCAGCCTGCACTTTTTGCTTCCAACTTTTTTTTTTTCCTATTTTCCCCTTTAAGGTATGTTCAAAAAAGGGGTAATTTGGCACCATTTCCCGCTTTTTGCGCTTTAAACAGGCGAAAATTCATGCCAAATTTTTCGGAAATCCATAGTTCTCATAGAGAAATTTGGATTACGCATCCTCTCCCCGCTCGTACAATATGATCCTATTTTATGCGCGAGGAGATAGTGACATATTAGTTGTGGCGAATACACGATGCGAGTAATGAATGTCAATGAGGCTGGTGGGCTGCCGGCCCCCGGCACCGCCATGGTACGTGCGTATCAGCGGGAGCTCCCGAAAGGCACGATGTACTGCGGTGCGTACTGTATGTAAAACGTACTTGTGTGAACATCCCCAAACCTGGTAGTTTGTTGTTGGTAAGTCTTAGGGTGCATTCCCACGGCACAGGACAAATACCGGCCGGTTTGCCGGACGGTATTTGTCCTGTTTTGCGGCCATCCCCACGGCCGCGGGGGGACGGCTTTTCTTCCGATGAGGGGAAAAAAAAGCCCCCCCCCTTACTTGGTCACAAAACCCCGTCTGCGGCCGGCCCGCGGGGGGCAAAACTACCGGAGGGAAAAAACCCGCAGTGGGGACTGCTGCACTGTTTTTCATAGAGCACCATTGTGTTTTTTGGCTGGTATTTCAGGCGGTCAGAAATACCACAAACCGGCTGAACAACCCGCCGCAAACCCGTCCCGTGGGGACATGCCCTTATAGTCCAAAAAAATGTTCTGTTCCATTTGTTTATTTTTGTCATGCATTTTTAATTTTCACATCATAGTCTTCTATTCTGAAACAGATGTCTTCCTTGATCTACATGTATGTTTTCCTTTTGTACTCTTTCCATTTTGTTTATTCTTGCACTGCATTTTACATGGCTGACTAAGAATAAACAACATCTTTTGCTGTGCTTTGCATTTGGTTTTTATTGTCTTCGGTCTCCATGAAAGATTAGAAAAGTCTATAGATAGCTTCCCTCTTTACCTGCAGACATTAGCATTTTTTTAGGCTTTTTGAACAGCAAATTACACTCCACCCTGTTTTTTCCTCTATTTGATTTAAAAAAAATATTCTACTAATTGAATTATTTGTTTGAGGTATGTTTTATGAAGCCAGAATATTTAGCCATTTTATCCTCCACACTGTGGAAGAAAACTGTTTACAATCAATCCATACGAGCACAACGCGTTTTCAGCATACTTTAAGGAAGCATTTCTCTTTTGTGCTTGTATGGATTGACTGTACGCTGTTTTGTAATAAGAAAATAAAGGACAAGCTTTATTGCAAGTGTGTGCTTGAAATGCTTCATATTCATATCTGTGTTTTGTGTATTTGCTATAGAGAAAGAAAAAGTGGGTGCCATTTTTACGTGTGGAGCTTTGTTTTTCCCGTGTTATCCCTGGACATTATATAAAGACCCTTATTTGGGGTTTGGGTTTCTGTTGTTTAAATAGGAACAGCAGGGGGACCAGGAAAAATTTTAATAAGTTTTTTTTGAATAAACAATTGTAAGTGGTATTATTATTAAATGATATCACAATGTTAAAATTTTAGTTATTATTATAATTAAAATTACTAAAAGAAGGGTAAAAATTTCTAATTCAAGCTTTTTCTTTTTAACTCTGGTTTATGGGTGTGGCCCGTTTGAAAACATCAAAATGTTCCTGAAGGGTTGGGGTGAGCCATCCAGGTGTCTTAACTTCCTACCAGGAGATAATAGTATTGTCCCTTAGTCATGATGTCTCTGTGATTATGGCAGTGTCCATTGTTTAATCAACAAACAGGATTTACAACATGTGTCTTTCAGAGGGGGGTTGCAGGTTTCAATGGCCATTTATGATTTCATTATGAAGGCCACAACTTGATGTCTTGAGTCTACAATTTTGTAGCTTCCCAACATACGCCCCTTTGTGTCTCCATGGCACACAAAAATATAATTCATATTCTTCTTATAGATCTTGAAACAGCCTTTTTTATCTTCGGGCTTAGCCCCCCTTTAAGGTTAAATTAGTGGAGGTAACATCTGACAGGGCATAAATGGTCTCATAATAAAATAAAAAATTTTTATTTTTAAAACGCCAACATATTCCCGCAGCACTTTACAAATTAGGGGTGTAACATACAGACATTACACATTAAAAAACTTACAAATGAGAAAACGAGGTAGGGAGGACCCTGCTCGCGAGAGCTTAACAATCTATTATGGTGTATGGGTGAGACAAAGGGTTAAGAAGTCCCTCATTTTTACTATGTCCAGCCATGTTACATAAATAAGAGGTGGTTTACATAGAAATTGGGTGACCAGCCACCCTGACAGTACATCTATATACAGATAAGTGCCTGTGAGTGCCCTAGTGTAGGGAGTGACAGGTGTGATAGCAGTTAGGGATTTGTAGGCCAGGCTGAGAAGATGTTTTCTCAGGGCCCTCTTAAAACTGTGAGGGTTGTGAATGTGCTTGATCGCCCGCGGTAGCATATTCCCCATAGGACCGGTGCTGCACGTGTAAAATCTTGGAGACGGCATGGGAGGTTCGGATGATTGGGGAAGGGTAGTCTGATATCATCAGCAGAGCGGAGAGCAGGGTGGGTGGTAGGACAGAGATGGGGGAGGAGATTTAGGGAGGAGCAACATGTGGAGGCTTTATGGGTGAGAGGGTGAGTTATGTTGTATTCTGTACTGGATGGGCAACCAGTGCAGTGACTGACACGGGGGTAGAGGCATCATATAGCGGCTGGAGAGAAAGACAAGCCTGGCTGCTGCATTCAGAACAGATTGCAGAGGGGAGTTGCAGAGAGGGAGCCCGATAAGCAAGGAGTTGCAGTAGTAAAGACGAGAGTGAATAAGAGCAACAATGAGGGTTTGATCTGTTTCCACAGTTAGAAAAGTACGGTTTTTGGAGATTTTCTTGAGGTGCAGATGACGGGGGCGGGCAAGGGATTGGATATAAGGGGTGAAGGACAGATTAGAATCTAGTATTACCCAAGACAGCGGGCCTGCTGCCTAGGAGTTATGGTGGTGCCACACACTGAAGCCCGAGATAGCAGGGAAAGGGTTGGTTAGAAGATGGTGAAAGACAAGAAGTTCGGTTTTAGTGAGGTTTAGTTTCAGTTTGGAGAGGGACATGATGTCAGAGACAGCGGACAGACAGTCACGGGGTTTTTTTGTATCGGGGGCAGGAGTGATTGTCTCGGGAGGAGGTGTATATTTGGGGTGTCATCAGCATAGAGATGGTACTGGAAGCCAAATCTGCTGATGGTTTGTCAATGGGGGATGTGTAAGTGACAAAAGGAGAGGACCTAGAACTGATCCCTGGGGAACCCCGACAGCAAGGGAAGAGGAGAGGAGGTAGAACCAGAAAATTTAGACACTGAAGGAGGGGTCAGAGAGGAAAGGAAGAGAACCAAGCGAGAGCGGTGTCTGGAGGGCCAATGGTGCTGAGCATGGTGAAGAGAAGGTGGTGATCCACAGTGTCAAATGCTGCAGAGAGATCCAGGAGAAGCAGCAAACGAGTATTTGCCCTGTGATTTGGCAGTGAGGAATCTTAGAGACTTTAACTAGGGCAGTTTCTTTTGGAGTGCAGGGTGCGGAAACCGGATTGTAGAGGATCGAGAAGTGAGTTAGTAGAGAGATAGCGGATTAAACGGGAGTAGACAAGCGTTCCAGGGAGTTTAGAGATGAAGGGCAGGTTAGAGACTGGTCGGTAGTTAGAATCACAGGATGGGTCCAGAGAGGGCTTTTTAAGTAAAGGGGTTATGATGGCGTGTTTAAAAGAGGATGGGAAGATCCCAGTAGAGAGAGAAAGGTTAAAGATTGCGGTAAGGTGAGAGATGATAGCTGGGGGAGATAGACTGGACAAGGGGGGGATGGAATGGGGTCACTAGAGCAGGTGGTAGGGCGACAGATGAGAGAAGCCGGACACTTCTTCTTCTGTCGTTGGGTCAAGGGCTGAAAAGCAGACTAAAGGACGTGCTGGAGGGACGGGCTGGAGGTTCTTGAGGATTGAGATGAGATGTTTTGCCGGATACTGTCTATTTTGTCTTGAAGTAAGTGGCCAGGTCTTCAGCACAGAGGTCAGTGACTGGGGCTGAGCTTTTGGGTGAGGGGGGAGTGGAAAGTGTTCAACAGGCGTTTTGGGTTGTTGTGTAATGTGGAGATTAGGGAGGTGAAATTTTTTGTTTGGCGCAGTGAAGGGCAGTGTGGTAAGTGCTGAGCATGAATTTGTAGTGGAGAAAATCTGGGTAGCTTTGACTTTCCACAGTCTCTCAGCACACCTGAACATCGCTGCAGGAAGCGAGTTGAGGTGTGGTGCCAAGGCTGTGGCGCCTGACTCTGGTGGTGCGGTGTCTGAGAGGTGCCAACATGTCCAGGGTGGTTTAGAGAGTTTTCATTGTACTGCTTGACAGCCAGGTCAGGACAGGAGTCGGAGGAGATTGGAGGGAGTGAGGACTGTATGGTGTCTATGAGTTCCCGAGTGTTCATGGGGCGAATGTTTCTGATGGGCGATGGGGAGGTGTGTCCAGAGAAGGCTGAGAATTGGTGATAGTGAAGGAGATAAGGTTTGGGGATCAGAGAGAGCATAAGGGGAATTAGTGAGGTTAGAAATTGATGAGTGACTGCAGAAAACCAGATCAAGAGCGTTGTCCATCCTTGTGGGGGGGAGAATCTGTAAATTTGCAAGAGGCCAAAGGATGATGTTAGTGAAAGAAACCGGAAGGGGAGAAGGAGACATAGGGTTGTCGATGGGGGGTTGAAATCGCCCATGATGAGAGTGGGTATTTTAGTGGAGAGGAAGTGAGGGAGGCAGGCGGCAAATTGATCCAGAAACTGGCGGGGTGAGCCGGGGGTCTGACACAATGGCGATTCTGAGGGAACATGGCCGTAAGAGTCTGAGGGTGTGGACCTCAAAGGAGGGGAAAGTGAGGGAGGGTGCAGGGGGAATGACCTGGTAAGTGCAGTGTGGAGAGAGAAGTATGCCAACTCCTCCACCTGGCCTGTTCTCAGGTCTGGGGGTGTGGGTGAAATGTAGGCCGCCATAGGTGAGGGCAGCAAGGGAAGCGTGTCTGATTGCTGGAGCCATGTTTCAGTGGGGACGAGGAGATTAAGGGGGTTAGAGAGGAACAGGTCATGAACAGCAGTGAGTTTGTTACCAACAATTCGGGCATTCCACAGAGCACATGTAAAAGTGGCAGGAAAAGACGTACAGTGAATAGCAAGCAGATTAGCAGGGTTTCTATGGAGGGAGGAGGAGGGGTGAGCATTAAAGGAGGGTGGGCCTGGGTTTGGAGAGATGTCCCCTGCAGCAAGAAGCAGGAGAAAGAAAAGTGACAGCAGGTGGTTTAGTGTTGTGTATGAGCGGTGTTTGTGCGACATTATGGAGGCTGGTGGTTTGGGGTATTTTAAAAGGGAAAACAGTGTGTGGGATGTATACATAGGTGAGGGGAGGAGAGAGGCGCTGATGTGGATAGCATTTTCAGGGGGCGACACTGGGTTGTAGGAAAGGAGGCAGATGGCTACAAGGTAGAGAGCAAGAGTGAGCATAGGGGAAAAAGGTGTATGTTATAAGAGACCAGTTACTCACATAGCAGGTGATCCTTCAAGCTCCCTTAAGCTCACTTCTTTCCCATTTCTGGCCTATTTCTGGATGATCATGTATTACTTTCAAATATTTAACAATCCCTCACATTCACACCCCTATCAATGAATATGCATAATCATGCTTTGCACTTAATGTTTGTCCAAAATGTTAAATTAAAGATTTATAATAATATAAAACAATTACAAGTATACATAAATAACAATGTCTATCAACTCCTTAATTTCTCAGCGTGGACTTAAAATCTTGACTCAGAGTTCAGTTTGACGGCTCCAAATTCATCCATATTTTATTAAAAAAAAAAAAAAATCACTACAGTCTTCACCAATTGATCTTCCTTGGCGATTATCACAATGAAGAAATTTCACAAATTTTAGTAGTGACTAGGGTCAAAGAAACTTTGATTTCTCCAAAAGTGATTCATTTATTTGCCATCACAAGTATGGTCTATCAAAAGAGGTACTCAGAGTTAAAGTCTCGACTCTGCTCACTCCACCTAGATCAAGGATCAGCTCATTCCTGCTAGAAACTATATAGTCCGTTTCTTGTGGTGCTCTGTGAGTCAAAGATACAGTCCTTTAAATCATAGTGGTTTTAGAAAAGAGAAAAGTACACACGGCACTCACCATTTGGCTTCAACTCTTCATTTATGTAGCACATATTCCCGTGGAGGGGCTTACAATGGATGCATTCAGCTAGTAGCGACTGCTGTTTCGCGCTTCACCCGCGCTTCATCTCGGCCTCCAAGGCCGAGATGAAGGAGGCCGAGATAAAGCGCGGGTGAAGCGCGAAACAGCGGTCGCTACTAGCTGAATGCATCCATTGTAAGCCCCTCCACAGGAATATGTGCTAAATAAAAGAAGAGTTGAAGCCGAATGGTGAGTGCCGTGTGTACTTTTCTCTTCTTTCCACTACAAGTATGGTCTATATTCACATCCAGTAACCAGCAAATGCCATTCTTTTTCTTCGCTTCACCACTGGTCCTGGGAATAAAAGAACAGCAGTTTCAGATTCTTAGCAGTTATTTTCTGCACCATTAAAACTTCTATACGAGCATTGCTTTAATCTTAGCCTAGCAGCTATATCAGCTGTCATGGACCCAAAGATTGAGGGGACTTACTTAGTTGCAAGAACATTGACCCCTATTGTAGCAAATTGCTGTTTTTTGTCCTACTTAGCATTTCCATTGGGGGCCTCTGATACATGGCACTATTATTATTATTGCCCTTATGCTGTTACTAGGGTTAGTGGCCCATTTCACCTTGCTATGGGGACCTACGAAGGCTAGTTATGCCCCTGTATTTGAGCCTTTTTCCTCTGAAGTTAAGTTTTCCATCACCATAAGTCATATATTATATGCTCTTTAAAAAAATAAAAAATCACAAGTCAATTGTCCAAATAATCATTCTAATGCCTCTTTGGTACCAATAAACAATGGTGCCAAACAACAAAAAAAAAACAAATTAAAAATAAAATAAAAAATTAGAAAAATCAAAGCGGTTTCAGAAAATAGAAAGAAAACAAAACAAAATATGTAAAATTGATACTCCTGAGAACCAGGAGCAAAAAGAAAAAGAAGAATATTGTGCTGGCACACTGTACACAATGTGTTGAAGAAGACATTAAACCGGCATACATAAAACAATAATGGTCAACTCAACTTTCATCTGCCCTGTAACTTTATCTCCAGGCAGTTTCTGAGTAAAGTGGGAAAACGGATTCTATAGATTTCATATATAGGCCTCAGATTTATAGAAATCATGCATTAGCTTCAGTTCAGGAATGAACCCCATTACCTGTGAAACAAAATAAGAAAACATACACGTACAAGTAACAAACATCAGGCAGACACAATATTATTATTTATTATTATCATTTATTTTGGAGCGCCCTTGATTCCAGGGCACTGTACATTTCAGGCGGTACATAAATAACATTGGTCAAACAATTACAAAGTGACAATAAGTGACTAACAACTGGTACAGAGGGAAAGAGGTCCCTGCCCGCGAGGGCTTACAATCTACAGGGGAGGGGTGAAGAGACAGAAGGTGAGGGGCAGACATGTTTGTGGGGCGGAGCAGTGCAACCCGGTTAATGTTGGTTATAGGCAATCCTGAAGAGGTAGGTTTTCAGGTTACGTTTGAAGCCGGTGAGAGAGGGGGAGAGTCTGATGTGTTGGGGCAGTGAGTTCCAGAGTATGGGGGAAGCACGAGAGAAGTCTTGGAGACGGTTATGTGAGGAGGTGATAAGAGGAGAGCAGAGGAGAAGGTCCTGTGAGGAGCGGAGGTTGCGTGAGGGGAGGTATTTAGAGATTAAGGCAGAGATGTATGAAGGGGAGAGGTTATGGAGAGCCTTGTAGGTCGAAGTTGCTAGCTTGAACTGGATTCGCTGGGCAATGGGTAGCCAGTGAAGGGATCGGCAGAGGGGAGAGGCAGGGGAGTAGCGAGGAGAGAGGTGAATCAGACGGGCAGCAGAGTTAAGGATAGTTTGGAGGGGAGCGAGGGTGCTAGCTGGGAGGCCGCAGAGGAGGATGTTGCAGTAGTCGAGGCGGGAGATGACGAGGGCATGGACAAGCATTTTTGTGCTTTCAGAGTTAAGAAATGAGCGGATTCGGGAAATATTTATATCTACATCACAATGGGATGTTAATCGAATATGTCTTTCAGAGCGGGGTTGCAGGTATCTATGGCCATTTATTTCATTATGAAGGCCACAACTTGATGTCTTTAATCTACAATATTGGGGCTCCCCAACAGCGTGTACAAATTTATTTTTATAATACATAAACTACGAACCCCTTAACGACTGCCCGCATTTCAGGTTGTTCATCTGCAGCGATGTCTTTTGACGATGTAGACAGAGGGGTTTTGTGGCTCCCAGCGCTGTAGCTGTGCTAGAAACAGAGCTGTACTTAATAGCCCTGTTCTTACAGCAGTCTCTGCAAGCGCTGTGAAGCGGTGAAAACCCTTTGATTGTCGCAGTCAGTGACCACGGCATAAGGGCATTCCGCTGCTCTGTCCAGTGATTGGGACTCCCCGTGACCCGACAGAGCCTGGGAAATGACTGCACAGTCAGCCCTGGGGACCTAGAGTAGCCCCAGGGCTATCTGTGTAACAAGCCTAACAGACTGTGTGCTGCTTTGACTGTTGCCTGTGTCTAACTGACACCGATTGCAATATATTAACATATATAAATATGCTAATACATTACTATTAGGATACATTAGGTATCCACATGACTGTAATAACCTGCAGAAATAATCTAACAAGTTATTAATGTAAATGTGAATGGTGTAAAAAAAAACTAATTAAAACAAAAAAAAACAACAATGCAATAATTTATAATTGAACTTAAACTATTCCCCCAAAAAGTACAACTTCTCCCGCATAAAACAAGGCCTCATACATCTGCTTCATTGAAAAATAAAAAAGTTACAACTGTTGAAAGGCAAGGAGACAAAAACTTAAAAACCGTGCTGGTCATTAAGTACTTTTCAGGCGTTTGGTTTAAAGGAAAGCGGCATCTTTACCACCTTTTAGGAATATGCAGTTTCTCTTTCTTTCTAAAGTCGCTTTGCAAAATGTTCCCTAACCATCCGAGTCCCCAAACAATGTATCAACAGTAACATAGTAGAGTAGATCGGGAGGAGGAAATGGAGCTACAGTTTCCATGAACTATCATGAGGGAAGGGAGGCATCTATTTGGGGGTTGACCTCTTGTTTGCTCAGAGTGCTGAGCATAGCCTAAACTATACAGCATGTAGAGCCTATCCCTTTGTTAGGGTATGTTCACACAACATATTTTGGCATGTATTTTTCTATGTATTTTGCACTAAAATACTTCCAAAATAATGTTCAAGTATACTTGCTATAGACTAATGTAAAATACGAGCGGTCATTAAGATGCATATTGTCAATTCTTTCAGGTGTATAGGTGCCTTCAAATTATTGAGTATAGGAGGCAGGTATCTGCTTCAAACTATTGTGTGTTAAAATGGCATTAAAATTACGCGCTTGAAAGCGTGGAATTTCAACAGCGCAACAAACACTTTTTTGCGATACATACCTGTGTGCACCATGAAATGCCATGTGAACTCCTTAAGCATGAAGCAAAAGCGTGCTATTTTAAAAAGGCATTAAGGAGGGGGATGGTAGGGAAATGTTGGGGTTGCCCCATTATTTGACTGCACAACATTTAATAAACATCTATAGCTAGATACATTGAGGAGCATGTGACGACTCTCTTACCTTATATAAATTTGGCAAAAATATTAATTTGTCAACAATCCCTACCTATATAATGATCATAATTGTTTTCTGTAATTCTGTTATTTAATTCATAATAGCCAGAAAGCTGAACATCAAATTTCTCAACAATGGTTGCAAAATAGTACATGAAATTCTGGGAGAGCAATAAAACAAGAAATCATCTTGACCACGTGTAATGCTTTATTTGGGACTGATCTTTATGGGAAGTCACCACGTAAGCTTTTTAAAAAAAAAAAAAAAAAGTGGTGACTATGCTACTAAAGGAGTGACAGTATAGGGAAGGTTCTTTTAAACTAGCATTTCCCCATTAGAATGATCTATTAGAAGGTCCTTCAGACTGTCAGGCAGTTTCTCTTCGCCATGCAGTCTGTTCAATGTTATCACCTGTTTGCAGAAAGAACGGATATGCATAACTTTAGAGATCAGTACTAAGCACATTTTGTATGTTTATTCTTCTACTGTGGGAAGAACAGAAAGCTCCGGCTTCTGTTTGCTAATCTAATGACTTTAAACACAATTTTCATCAATTCAAATCATGCTGATGTTCAATTCACATAAAAATGCACATCAGGAACGGATTAACTATCTAAGATGTAATGGGCAATTGTTCACCTAAGACAAATACAGCATTTATGTTTACATAGTGAAATACATATTAATTCAAACTAGAAAGGCAGAAGACAGAGTATGCTCAAATTACTACACCATTTGGCGGTTCTGATTCTCTTACTAATACTTGTAGTTTAATGGGGAGTTGTCCAGGATTAGAAAAATGTCTGCTCTCTTTTACAAATGGTACAACCTCTGTCACAGAATGTGTCTGGTATAGCAGCTCAGCTTCACTGAGGTGAATGGGTCTGAGCTACAACACCAGAAATATTCTGTCATAGAAGTGGTGCTATTTTTTAAAGAAAGCTGCCATCTTTTTCTAATCCTGGACAACCCATTTAAGACTCACATGTTTTATGCTATGCGACTGCATAGGTGGCAATTATTTGATACAATAATTTTATCTCATCTTCCTTGACCATGTATGCTTCTACTTCTGATCCACTCCTGCTCCCATCCTGCATTTGATGTATGCTTCTTCTTTGATGTGTAATCTTTTCTTATAGTCAATAACTGCTATCACACTTGCAATTCTCTCTACCCCAATTCCCTGCTGTGTGCTTGGGGCCGTATTCACTTGTAAATCGTTTACTTTTTTCCCCTCACTCTGCTACATTAAACAGGCTGAACCTCCTATTTCTTGTTCACATCTGTTACTCTGCTTAGATATGTTCTAGTTATGATTATAGTCAAGCACTGCCAGTATACGAGTGGCTTGGTCACTTGTGGACCTGCTCAAAGTGGTGAATTAAACCAGAATTTGACCAGGATTGTGAACAAGGATGCGTGGTAACAGCTACTTAATCGTTTCCAACCACCACTTTTCTAAACTGTCTTACCACTATGCTTTTCTTCCCACCATTTCTCAATCTCCTCTTTCTTGCACTAAAACTGCCTATCACCCAATCACCTCGCTGGGCAGTGAGCTTTACATCTCTCCCTGCATTTCTACCCTCTCACCTGTCTGCTGCCTCCAACCTCTTCCCCATCTGTTAATGCATACGCTACCAAACAAACCATGACCTAATTATGTCTTTGCCTCCATACTCACTCCTGCTAACCTCTCTCTACGGCTATGGCTGCTGGGGAACATATCCCCCTAACCAGGGCCCCCCCCTTGACATCCCACATTGTCTCTCCCTCTTCAATACAGGATGCACCATACTAATTTCTTCTAACCCATCAACCCATTGAAGTACTTACCCTCTGACACCCTGCTTCACCTATCCCTCGCCTTGGGAGTCTCTCGGGAATGCAACGTCCGTATGCAATTAAATTTCCTAATACATGGACTTATTTATCTCAAGAAATGTATCCTCTTGGTCTGACTGTTGAAAATTGGTGGACACCTCTGACACAGCTCCCCTGTGCTCTCTCCTTTGGACGCGGCCTCCAACTTACCCATATCCCTCGCCCTGGGTATAGGCACCATGGCGGAGTGTTGCCCTCCTTTCTGTCTGACCTTGTTACCTTTGTCCCCTTCTTCCACTTTCTGCCATTACCTCGCACTCTCCTATTTGTAGGTGCACTCTGTCCGCATTACGACCCTTCCCAACCTTCAAGTGGCTGTGTTACCAAACACCGCGGCCCGGTCACCGCCTCCTTGCCACTTTGCTTCCTGGCTTGTCCATTTTCTTTCCACTGACATCCCTCTATTATCATGGGAGGACTTTCAATATCCCCAATCGACATCCCCCACAAATGTTCAACTAACCCTTTCACTACTGTTCCTCTTCTTGATCTATCCCAGATGGGACCTAGGTGCCACTCGCAAAGATTGGACACAACACTGGACCTCATTCTCACTACGACAACCGCCTCTGCCCCCTATCTGTACTTCTATTAACTGCTCCCACCCCATATCTGACCACAAATCTGCTCCACCTTCACATCTCGCACACCACCGGCTCCTCCTGTCCCAATATAGTGCTACCCCGCAGGAATTACAAACATCAACCCTCGACTTCTATCCGATTCTCTCAACCTCTTTACTACCATATCCTCATTTAATGACCAGACGCTGCCACCACTTTCTAAAACCCACAATCACCGCATCCTTGAATCAGTCCTCCCTCACACACAACCAAAACCCACAAAAATCAACAAAAAACAAACCTGTGGCACACAGACTCCACTATAAACAGCTGCGGGACGTGCTTCCTGAAGTGCGAACGCCGCTGGAAGAAAATACGCTCCACCGATGACTTTGCCCTTATACAAAATAATCAATACATACATTTAAATTCTCGCATACTCACCTAGCCAATACAGGTTTACTTCACCATTTATCTATCCTCTCGTCTCACAACACCCAGACGATATTCAAACTTTAAACTCTCTACTCCACACTCCAGCCATCTCCACCTTCTCTCATTTTCAGCAGACGACTTTGCCATTCATTCCTACACAAGATCATACCTTATCAGAGAAAACTTCAGCACACAGTCCCCTCAGCGCCTTCTCTATATCTGCAAATGCTCTTCCCCCCTTAACTTGTTTTCACACTCTTACAATGATAATCTTTCCTCTCTACTGTCCAAATCCATCATCACTACCTGTAATATTGACCCACTTGCCATCACACCTTATACACAGACCTTAGTGCTGGCTTTCAATCCCAGCCTCCACCCATCTTTTCAAATTATCGTCACCTCGGGAATCTTCCCTTCCTCTTTAACATGCTACTGTCCCTCCCAGGTCCTTAAAAAAAACCATCCACTTTGATCCCTCATTATGTCAACTATCGCCCATCTCACTGCTCCTATTGACCTTCCAACATCCTCGTAGAAGCACGTCTTTCTTACAACTGTCTACTAACCTCTCCTCAAACTCCTCTCCTTGACCCACTACCAATCAGGCTTCCGACCAAAAATCCACTCCACTGAACACTGCACTAACCAAAGGTCACCAATGAATAGCACGTGCCAAAGCCTCACGCCTTTACTCGGTCCTTATTACTTCTAAGACTTGTCTCTGCCTTTGACAGTGTCGACCATTTCCTCCTGCTACAAATCCTATCCTCATCAGCATCATGGGACTTGGGCTCTTTCCTGGGATTCTCCTCGAACTCTTGATCGGACGGTCATCGTCTCTCATTTAGCCCACTGCTTCCCACCCGGCACTCTCTGTTGGTGTCCCCGCCGGGGGTCAGGCCTAGGGTCCTTTACTCTTTTCTATCTTCACTCCTTGGGTATGGGTCAAATCATATGTTCTCTTGGCTTTCATTACCTCCTGTATGCTGATGACTCCCAAACTCTTCTTCTCCGCCCTGATGTCACCTTCTCCTTCTCATTCACTCCTTTTTCTCCTAACGTCTTCTAAAAACTAATGTAGAATAAAACAGAATTATTCATCTTTCAACCGTCCCACTCCTCCCTCCACCTGATCTCTCTATCACTGGTCAATGGCTGTTACACTCTCACCTGTTCACCAAGTCCGCTGTCTACTTGGCGGTCTAATCACTCGACTCCCGCTATGTCCTTCTAACCAACACATCCTAAAACTCTCCTGTGCTACTGACGCTGTCCTCCGGTAAAAATTATCTCTCGCATGCGTTCGTTCCTCAACTTCGACACCAAAAAATGCTCGTCTCCATACCCTTGTCATCTCCGCCTTGACTACTGCAATTCACTTCGCTGTGGCCTCACATCTAGCATCTTGCTCCCTTCAAACCATTCTAACTCTGATGCCCGTCTGATTCCACCTTCTCCTCGCTACTCCTCTGCCTCTTACCCTCTGTCAATCCCTTCACTGGCTACCCATTGCATCCAGCGAATTAATTTCAACGTTGCTAACCCTGACTACAAGGCTCTCCATGACCTCTCCCCTCCTTAAATCTCTGCCCTAAATCTCCAGATATCTCCCCTCACGCAACCTCTGCTCCTCACAGGACCTTATTCTCATGTTCTCCTCTTATCAGACTGCTCACATAACCGTTCTTCATGTCTTTTCCTGGGCTTCCCCCTAAATCTGGAATGCAATGCCCCAACTAATCAGGGGACTCTCCTCACACTCTAACCAGCTTCACAAATAGAACCTGAAAAACCCAATCTCTTCAGGATTGCTATAAACCAACAATATGCTGCTGCCACTGTACTACCCAACAAACAGTCTGCCCCCTCCTCCTGTCTTTCCATCCTCTTGTAATTTTAAGCCTTCGCGGGCAGGGTCCTCTCTCCCTCTGGACCAGTTACAAGTCATTCATTAGTTATTATTGTACTCATTTGAAATATGATGTATGTGGACCCCCCTCGTATATGTCTCGGTGCCATGGAATCAATGGCGCTTTAAAATAAATGTTAATATTAAAAATAATAATAGTGGAGAAGGAATGATGGCGCTACCATTTTACATACAGCTATACTTACAAAGTGTGCAACAACACTCACATTTTTGTAATATTATTGATTATATCTATGTTCTTCTCCAATGTATTAGACGAGGGGATAGCTTCCTGATTAATGAGCAAAGGGAGGAGGTAAATTCCAAACTTTTAATGTTTCTTGTCTAACCAGGAGGAAGAAATGCAATATCCGCCTTAGGAAGCTTAAATTAGACAAATCCCCAGGCACATGACGGTATACACACAGCGTGTTCTAAGGGAGTTGAGTGATGTCTTTAGATAGGCTTCCTATTTTTATATATTTATGGACTGTATTTAGCAGGGGTATGTCCAATGATTGGCGCATAGAAATATGTGGTGTCATATTAAAAAGGGGTCAAAAAGTGATCCAGGAAACTTTAGGCCGGTAAGGCTTAAAACTCTCGTTGTGGGTAAAATGTTTGAAGGTTTTTCTGAGAGATGCTTATTCTGGAGTATCTCCACTGAAAAAAAAATTATAATTGCATTCAGCATGGGTTTTTGAAGGATCGGTCCTGTCAAACTTATCTCATCAGCTTCTATGAGGAAGTTAGTTCTAGACTGGATCGGGGTGAAGCACTGGATGTCATATATTTGGATTTTTCTAAAGCATTTGATACTGTTCCACTAAAAAGGTTGGTGAGTAAAATGAAAAATGCTTAGACTGGGGGAAAATGTTGTGCAAGTAGGTAAGCAACCGGCTCAATGATAGAAAAACAAAGGGTGGTAATTAACGGTACATACTCAGACTGGATCGGGTTACTAGTGGGGTACCACAGGGCTCAGTATTGGGCCCCTTTATCCTCTTTAATATTTTCATAAATGTCTTTACACAGGGATGCACAGTAGAAGTTTCGATCTTTGCAGATGATATAAGCTCTGTAAAGGAATCCACACAATAGAGGTTTATGTATTATTTACAAAGGGATTGGATTAGGTTGGAGGCCTGGGCAGAGAAGTGGCAGATTGAGGTTTAACACTGAAAAATGCAAGGTTATGCACATGGGGAGGAAAAACCCATTACTTTGATACATGTTAAATGGAAAACACTGGGTAAAAGTGACAGGGGAGAAGGACTTGGAAATTCTGGTGGACAGTAAACTTAAGTGTAGCATCCAGTGTCAGACAGCAGCAGTCAAGGCTAATAGGATCATGGGTTGTATTAAAAGGTGCATAGTAAGATAAACACATCCCCAAATATACAAGTCAGGGTTTAGACCACATGGGAATTTGTGTACAGTTTTGGGCACCAGTGCAAGGAAAACTTGGTAGAGCTTGACAAGTACAAGCGGCACAAAATAATAAAGCTGGGTGGATGCAATATCCAAAAGTTACAAGGTTAGGGTTATTTGTTTAGAAGAGACGGCTTCGGGGGACATAATAAATTATGTTTAAATATATTAAGGGCCAATATAGAGATCTCGCTAAAGATTTATTTATACCCAGGACTGTTTCTAGAAAAGGGGGCATCCTCTACGCCAAGAGGAAAGAAAGTTTCTACATAAACATAGAAAGTGATACTTTACTGTTAGAGCGGTGAGACTGTGGAACTCTCTGCCAGAGGAAATTGTCATGGTGAATTCACGAACAAATTTCAAGAAGGGCTTGAATGCATTTCTGGCGCGTGATAATATAACAAGTTATAGTGACTAGGATTCTGGAGAAGGGTCTGGATACATTTCTAGATGTAATATAACAAGTTAGTTATAGTGACTAGGATTCTGGAGAAGGTTCGTTGATCCAGGGATTTATTCTGATTGGCAGATTGGAGTCAAGGGGAATTTTTTCCTTACAATGAGGAAAATTGGTTTCTATCTCATGGGGGTTTTTTCCTTCCTCTGGATCAACATTTTAACACTTTAGCAAAATAGGCTGAACTGGATGGACGTTTGTCTTTTTTCAGCCTGACAAACTATGAAATCTTCTCATATGACAACACTAAAGATATGAAACTTTGATTCAATGTAAAGTAGTAAGTGCACAGCTTATATAAGTGTAAATTTGGTGTGCCATCAAAATAACTCAATACAGCCATCAATGTCTAAACTGCTCGCAACAAAAGTGAGTACACCCCCAAGTGAAAATTGTGCCCAGGTTACCATTTTCCCGCCACGGTGTCATTTGACTTGTTAGGGCTGGTTCACATGGCTTATTCAAGCCGTAATTGCGGGACAGATTTCGCCCGCAATTACGGCTTGAATAAGGGGCGGGGACGCAGCTCCCTGGCCCCATAGACATGCATTATCCACGGTGCGTATCCCGCCGGGATAATGAACATGTCAGACGTAATGGCTGGGACGGATTCCAGCCGTATTGCAGCGCAGTACGGCGCGCAACACGGCTGCAATCCGTGCCCAAAGTAAGCCGTGTGAACGGACCTTTAGTGTTACAAGGTCTCATGTGTCACTGGGGAGCAGGTGTGTTAAATTTGGTGTTATCGGTCTCACACTGTCTCCTAATGGTCACTGGAAGTTCAACATGACACCTCATGGCAAAGAACTGAAAATCTGAAAAAAACAAAACAAAAAAACTGTTGCTCTACATAAAAACTGTTGCTCTACATAAAGATGGCCTAGGCTATAAGAAGATTGCCCACACCCTGAAACGGAGTTGCAGCACGGTGGCCATACAAGACCATACAGCGGTTTAACAAGATAGGTTCTACTCAAAAAAGGCCTTGCTATGGTCGAAAAAATAAGTTGGGCGCTGCCAGAATTGCTGCAAAGGTTAAAGAGAGGGGTGGGGGGAGGGGTCAGCCTGTCAGCGTTGAGACCATACGCCACACACTGCATCAAATTGGTCTGCATGGCTGTTGTCCCAGAAGGAAGCCTCTTCTAAAGTTGATGCACAAAAAAAGCCCCTAAACATTTTATTGAACACAAGCAGAGTAAGGACATGGATTACTGGAGCCACACCCTGTGGTCTGATGAGACCAAGATAAACGTATTTGGTTGAGATGGTGTCAAGCATGTGTAGTGGCAACCACGTGAGAAATACAAAGACAAGTGTGTCTTGCCTACAGTCAAACATAGTGGTGTCAGTGTCATGGTTTGTGGCTGCTTGAGTGATGCCAGCTTTGAGTTGCTACATTTTATTTAAGAACCATGAATGCCAACCTGTACTGTGAAAATTCTGGAGCAGATCATGTTCCCCTCCCTTCAGAAACTGGGCTACAGGGCAGTATTCCAACATGGCAACGACCACAAACACACCTCCAAGACGACCGCTGCTTTGTAAAGAAAATGAGGGTAAAAGTGCTGGACTGGCCAAGCATATCTCCAGACCTAAACCCTATTGAGCATCAGTGGGGCATCCTCAAAACAGAAGGTGGAGAAGCATAAGATCTTTAACATCCACCAGCTCCATGAGGTTATCATGGAGGAGTGAAAGAGAATTTCAATGGCTGAAACCTATGAAGCTCTAGTGAACTCCATGCCCAAGAGAGATATGGCAGTGCTGGAAAATATTGGTGGTCACACAAAATATTGACACTTTGGGCACAATTTGTCCATTATCACTTAGTGGCATACTCACTTTTGTTGCCAGTGGTTTAGACCCTGATGGCTGTGTGTGGAGTTATTTTGAGGGCAGACCAAATTTACACTGTAATACAAGATGTACACTGAGTGCTTTACATTCTATCAAAGTGTCATATCTCCAGTCTTGTCCCATGAAAAGACAATGCAATATTTACAAAAATATGAACGTGTACTCATTTTTGTGAGATACTATATACAGGCTCAGACTGGCCCGCTAGGGAGTCTGTGAAATCCCCTGTGGGCCCAGAGCTTCGTTATATTTTCAGACATAGAAGGCAATTGGCTAGATGTGAATTCACCTTGCTGCTTGCCTTCACTGTGCGAGGGGTCCCCGCCTCCTTAAGAGACTTATCTCAGGCAGCCAGTGAAGAGGTGGCTTTGAAGCGCCAGCGCCGCTACCAAGCGTTTCTGTAGCAGCGCCGCAACAAGCAGCAGCAGAGCCAATGGGGAAGTAGACCATGCTCATGCCCCTGTTGGCTCAGTGACCACCATCCCTACCAGTATCTTACTGCATTATATTTAATTCAATATAAGCGTCTAGTAACATCTAAAGTTATTGTGTAGTAACCATTTTAATCTACAACCAAGAGAGGGATTTTAATCCCAAAAAACTTTTCCCATCTGTTTTTTTAGATTTGCAACCACTTTTTTGGAGGTATGCAGCAATTACAATTCGTTTTTGGATTTATTTTTACAAGCGGACATAGAACAACATCAATTTTTTTTCTTACTTACGGTTCGGGAAAAAAAAGCATACTCATGTAAAAGTTCCCACCCAGAAATGTGTTAAAAATTCCTGTAGGTAAAAACATAGGGCTAAATCAAAGGAAGTCCAAAATAACTAAGAGACTTAGTCAGGAGGTTATCAAATATTTTTTGCAAGCCCCAAAAATATGTGACAAAGAAATCGTTTTGCTTATTATAGATAAACTAAGAGAAATTCTGAAAAATCTCAAAATGGTTTATTTCAGACCAAATTTGGAGAAAACAGAAAATGTGTCTTCATGAAAAAATATTTCCTTTTGGCAATGGACCAATTTAAAAAAAAAGGTGTTGGATAAAGGTTGTAATTTGTTTCCAGAGACCCCTTCACTTTGGAAATGCTTTCACCAAGTTTGTATATTTCTTTGCCGTTCATACTTGGTTTAAGTTTAAAGGTTTTTTCATTGTTGGTCACAACGATGTTCATTGTCCCCTTTGCTAAGTGTAATACATTTTTCTCTACTTAAGGGAATAAAATTATCTTTGAGGTGTATATGAATTGTCCCGATCATTATTATACAATTTTATTTTCACAAGAAATTTTAAACATTTTGGATGCACAAAAAGAAATTTGATATCAATCAGAGAACTTATTCGATATTAACATAATACCTTTAGACCTTTAAAAGGAGATCCAACATTCCCGATGTCCATCAGGGTTCTATCCCCTCTCTTAGGGGGTCGACCCATTGAAGGGGGTAAATCCCCCAGTCAGGGCGGAATGGGAAAGCACTACAGTTTAGGAGGGTTTTGGATTCTTCTCAACTTGTTTTCTTCTATTTTTTAAACTAAGAAAAAAAGGTTTGATTTATTTTTAAAATATTAATTTATATTTATATTTATATATATATTTAATTTTAAATTTTTCCCCGCAGTTAACTAAGAGTTAAATCAACTGATCATTTTTTCCCGGTTATTTAAGCCCTTAAGGACCGGCTTTTTTTTTGTGATACGTAATTTTTTCCCCCCTGCCCCCAGACCCAAATTTTTTTTTCCCCCACATAGCACATGAGGGCTTTTTTTTTGAGGACAGATGTACTTTTAAAAGGTTTTATTCATATATATAGAATGTACTGGGGGAAACCCCAAAAAAATTTCCCAAATGGGACAAATTGTGAAAAAAAAAAAAAACTTATTTTCGCCATTTTTTGCGGGGGTTTTGCTTTTATGCGTTCAATCTTCGGTCAAAACAAAGTGTTTTTTTTTTCTACAGGTTGTTGATCGGCAATACCAACTGTAGGTTTCGTTTTGTTTTGGGGCCCTTAAAAAAAAATTTCCAAACCCTTTTTTTTTTCTGAAAATTTGCGCCCCCAGTTTGTGCGACCAAAACTTTTTTGTATAAAACCCCACGGACGTAGGGGGGTGCATTTTTTTTCAGGCGAAGTGTATTTTTATCATAGCAGTTTGGAAAGTTGAATTTTTGATAATTTTTTTTTAAATTTTTTAAGTGACGTTTAAAAAGACCAAAAAAAATTAAATTTTTTCGTTTTCCATTTTTTTTTTTCTACGGTGTTCAGCGTAGGGATAAATGATGTTTATTTTTTTGATTGGCTTTTTTGGAGGGGGGTCCAAATATGTGAATTTTTATTTTTTGTTTTTATTTTTAAAATGGGGAAAGTGATTTGAACTTTTAATTTATTTTTTTGTACTGTAAAACTTTTTTTTTTTTTTACTTTAACATTGAGGCCACCTATGGTGCTTGACCACAAGGTGGCGCGATTGTCAATACAGTCTAAGGCAATGCATTAGACTGTACCAAGATGGCGGTTTCCCCACTTCCTGTCTGCGGACGGAAGTGGTGCAAACCAGGACATGGAAGTGACAGGAGCCTTCCCAAGGCTCCCCGCTGCCATGTCCGGGGGTCGGATTGCTGCAGCTATGCTGTGGCGGTGCCGATCACCCTCAAGATCGGTGCGCGGCACTGATCGTCATTCATTCAGACGCCGCGGCCATCTTTGCCGCGGCATCTGAAGGGTTAAACAGACCGGGCGACGCTGCCCGTTCGCGCTGTAACGGCTGGGTGTTAGCGGCGATCCCCCTTGCAAAGCCTGTTATGGACCCTGGGAGGTAGTCATACGTCCAGGGTCCTTAAGGGGATAAGGAGTGTTAGTCTGTACTGGTCATGCTATGATTAAGGGTCCTCTACACGCTATAGACCCGAAACGCGTCAAAGCCATGTAACTTTTTTTGCTACGATTTTATATTTTAAACATGGGACAATAAAGATTTGAATTTTTATTCCGTGTGCTGGACTACCACTTTTTCAACTAACATGAAACAGACCTGAGACAAATATATGAGACAGACAGATATGTGACTCACTTAGTATTGCACAATGTATTATATGGTAAAATGCATTGATGTCCAAGAGGCCTAAAAATGAACAGGTGATATTTTCATAAACAGTAGCTATAGGGTGAGCCTCCAAGATCAATTCTCCTATGGGCCCCAGACACTGATTAATGAGACGGTATTGTGTGGTAGAACCGGATCTGTGGCCTGGCAATAGAAGACAGCCAGGGAGATACTACATATATTGATTGGGTTTGTATTGTACAATTTTAAATGATTCTCTAAATCTAGAAATAAAAAAGTTAATAGGATATAATCTTTCCCCCTGTGTCTATCAGTCTGCAAGATTATTGGTATGTTCTTGAAACAGTCCTGTAGAAATCCTTTCACAAACACCAGAGTTAGGTGGGGTAGAGGGGACAAGACTTAATTATTTACTTTTGCAGAGGGGGACACAGAGAGAGCTGTGCTGCAGCCACTTGTCTTATAGCCAGACACGGGAGAGTTGGGGGGCTAAGAGGTGAGGACAAATACAGTCCTAGAATATATAGCCAGGGTGCGTTCCCACGGCACAGGACACATACCGGCCGGTGTACCCTGTTGTCCTGTTTTGCGGCCGTCCCCACGGCTGCGGTGGTGGTGGGGCTTTTCTCCGTGATGAGCAGAGAACAGCCCTCCCCCTTCAAAAGCACAGATTCCGTCCGCAAACCGGACGGAAGATTGTGCTTGTAGAATGTTTTGCAGGAGGACCTTAGGCGGAAAACCCATGCAGTGGGGATTGCTGCATGGGTTTTCCATAGAGCACCATTGTGCTCATTTTCGGCCTGTTTTTCAGGAGGTCTGCAAAACCGCAAACCGCCTGAAAAACCGGCCGAAGAACCGTGCCGTGGGGACATGCCCTTATAGTCCCACACACATTGCTGAATCTTACAAAGTTGGATTTTTGTATCCAACGCAAAATAAGTGTTTAGCAACATCTAAAGTTATTGTGTAGTAACCATTTTAATCTACGACACAAGATGAGAGGATTTTAATGCGCAAGAAACAAGAAAATATTTGCCATCATGTTTCTTTTAGATCTCATCAACCACATTTTGCAGCAATTACATTTGTGACCTGTACAGCACCTGCAATAAAACTAAAGTGCACCCTCAGTCTTTATTTGTGTATTACTAGAAGAAAAGAAGGTAAATGAGGGAAAAGCAGCCAGCAATTATACTCAAAAGGCCTGCCTCTACAAATAGAGTAAAGCAATTTTGGCTTAAAGGTAAATTCTTATTAGGTACCTAAGCAACACCCTTGTTTAAATGTTCAATAAAAGAAAAAAAAATGAACCGTGAGGATTTAGGAATCTTTATTTCAGAACATACTTAATGAGTCTGGTGTCATCACAACCAAAAGCAAGTGTCTTCCTTTCCATACCATTATGGAGACATGGAGCTCAAATGGAAGAAGTTTCTTTTTTTTATTTTTATTTTTTTTTAAATAAAATGGAGTTGCTCATTCAATAATACTGCTACTGAAAGTCCAAAAATAGCAGTTGTGGGAATTCTAGAGCAAAGCTGTGCACAAGGCTTCAGGATAAGTCAAAACACTTCTCTTGCAAATTAATGTGCAAGTAGTAGTAATTGTGACGATTGTTGGTTGTCCCTTGATGGGACTGAGGAAGGCATGCCCATAGCACCAGTCTTCTATTAAAAGTGCTGGAAGAAGCTTCAGTGACTTTTTTTCCCCACCAACCAGAGTCTTTAAGTAGGCAAGGAAAGTACAAGCACACAGGAAGCATCTGTACAATCGGAGAGAGTTCATTGTTTCTCTTTGCTGACATTACTATAAGTATTTCCGAGCCACATAGCTTAATATTCCTCCGTGCTTGTAAAACATGACTTCTGCTTCATTATTAAAGGCTGCGATCACATGGAATAGCTTTCCGGTGCTCGTCTGTTAAAAAAAAAAAAAAAAAAAAAAAAAATCACGTTCACAATTACTAACAGGAAATAGAATTGCACTTCTTAAAGAGGTTGTACCACAAAGTAAAATGGATGTGGAAAGCTTGCAAATAGAATAAGCATTTTTACAATTTACCATGATTAATTCTGTACCATTTTAGTTTTAGCTGCTAAGTGATCCATAATCTACAGCTCCTCTCCAGAGGTATACAATTCGTGACAAGAGAGACTCAGTCCTGGCCGCTCATGTTCAGACATCACCTCTCCTTTCAGGCAGCTACTGTCAGTCTATTCCCTGCTTAGTAATCACACACGTCTACTGCTAAGTTCTGTTCTCTTTGGTAATTAGTCAAACAGTGCAAACAGAAAAAAGAAACCTCAATCAGGTACGTGCAATGAAGGGAAAAAAAAACCCATCATCATCCACATGTTGGGTTCTTGCAGGGATTTGAACCTAGGACCCCTATGCTGAAAGGCAGAAGTGCTACCCATTCAGCTACATTTTAGCTACTCACAGCTCTTTACATAAACAGACCTCTGTTTAACTAGAGTGAGCACGCTGTGGTGAAAGGCATGGTAACGTCAAGCCTGCAGAGTCAAATGATATGCAGTTCAAACAAAATACACGCCTCCTTTTGAGCACACGAAGCTGAAAAAAAATAGGTATGAAATGTCTTCATGGTAGAACCCCTTTAATGACAATAAAAATAATTTCTGACCCCACCTTCTCTTTCATTAACACATTTTTTGCATGTTACATGACCTTCAGAGTGTGGATGGATCCGTAGCCTTAACCGTAATATTACCCCGTTCTGAAGCAACAATTTTTGGCATGGGCATGTTTGTATATTTTTTGTTACTTTCTTCCCAAGGCCATAACTTTTTTTCTCCCTACATTAACATAGCTGTATGGGGGCATGTTTTTTTTTTTTTTGTTTGTTTGTTTTTTTAGGAAATTCCATGTGCAGAATAAACATACCAACTTTATAAAGTTAGTATTACCAAAATGTACAAGCCGGCAGAATATAGTATTTATCATAAACAGATGCCACCAGGTGTGTATGGAGCCGGCTCCACACCATACTTTCTCACCGAAATTGTGATGTACACGCAAGTCAAATATAAAAAGGTGTTAAGATTATTTACTGGATCTGACCACTACCTGATCTACAAGGAGAGGAAAAAAATAAGAAACAAAACATAAGTCACTGTGTAGTTAGCTGGGCTATATTTTTCTATAAGGAGATTGTAAACCAAACAAGACTTCAGAAAAGATAGCTTTGTCACATAAGGTTTATACGATTATTTAAATTTCTAGGACTCACGGTTTATTTATAAATCGACCAAACATGCAGATGCCAGACTTCAATCCATTCCTGATCCTGCGACTTGTTTACTTTGCGTTAATTTTTCCTCCCTGGCTTCTAAAAGCCATAACTTTTTATTTTTCCATCTACATAGCAGTATGAGGGCTTGCATAATATGTTGCAAATTGAACTTTATAGTGGTACCATATAATGCGTTGGGCAACCAAAAAAAAAAAAAAAAAAAAAGTCTTCGTGGAAAGGAATAAAAAAAATAAAAAAACAGTGCCAATTTTCTTTTTTTTTGGAGGGAGGGGATGATAGTTGTCAATAGGTCATTTATACTGCATAGTGATGTTTATTCTGCAGGTAAGTACAATTCCAGTAAAACCTAATTTATATAGTTTTTATCATGTTTTTCTAGTTTAAAAAAAACCCATAACATTTTTTAGATATCTTTTAAATTTGCATCACCATTTTCTGAGATGAACAACTACTTTCTTGCCTGCGCGTGGGCTTGTTTTTTTTGTGAACTGAAGTGTAGTTTATATTAGTACCATACTGGGTTACATGCAACTTTATTCCAATTTTTTTTGTAGAAGTTAAAAAAAATAATAAATAAAAATGAATTTTGGTGTTGGACATTTTTTCTTCTATGGCGTTCACCGTGCAGGATAGAGTGCTTTGCAAAAGTATTCAGCCCCCTTGAACTTTTCAACCTTTTGCAACATTTCAGGCTTCAAACAAAGATATAAAATGTAAAAATTTTTGTGAAGAATCAACAAGTGGGACACAATACACAATTGTGAACTGCAACGAAATTTATTGGATATTTTAAACTTTTGTAAAAAAAAAAAAAAAAAAAAAAAAAAGGAAAAGTGGGCCGTGCAATATTATTTGGCCCCTTTACTTTCAGTGCAGCAAACTGCCTTCAGAAGTTCAGTGAGGATCTCTGAATGATCCAATATTGTACTTAATGACTGACAATGATAAATATAATCCACCTGTGTGTAATCAAGTCTCCGTATAAATGCACCTGCTTTGTGATAGTCTCAGGGTTCTGTTTAAAGCGCAGAGAGCATCATGATGACCAAGGAACATAAATAGCATCATATATGAAAAAGTTTGGAGGCACCCCTATGAATCTAATGCATTTTAGTTAGTTCTAAAATATTTGGGTGTTTTTGCAACAGCCAATCAATTTGAAATATATCTAAATAACTGATGACACAGTAATATTTGCCGGATTGAAATGAGGTTATTGTACTAACACAAAATGTGCCAATATGCTTAAACCAAATTGTTGACTGGTGCAAAAATTTGGGTACCCTTATTTTATTGATTTGAAAATACTCCTAAACTACTTTTTATTGAACTTTCTGAAGACCCAACATAGGTTTTTGTAACCTCACAGTAGCTTTGAAACTTCATAGCCAAGGTGTGTCCAATGATGAGAAATAAGGTATTTAAGTGCCAATGCAAGTCTGTTCTCCTATTTGAATCTCCTGTGAAAGAGTGCTCAAGGCTCCTACAAAACAATAACAACTACTCAAATATCTTAAACACAAAGATCGCGTTCCAACATGTTGTTCAGCGGGAAGGATACAAAAAGTTGTCGCAGAGAATTTAACCTGTCAATTTCCACTGTGATGTGAACATAGTAACAGGAAATGGAAGACCACAGGGACAGTTTTCTTGTTAATGCCCAGAAGTGGCAGGCCAAGAAAAATATCAGAAAGGCAGAGAGAAGAATGTTGAGAACATCAAGGACAATCCACAGACCACCTGAGCCTCCAAAGAGCTGCAAGCATCATCTTGCGTGCAGATGGTTGTCGACTGTGTCATTCGGTCAACAAACTGCACTTTGCAAAGGAGAAGCTGTATTGGGGAAGTGATGCGAAAGAAGCGATTCTGAAAGCACGCCACAAACAATGCGCCTGAGGTATGCAAAAGCACATTAGGACAAGCCAGCTTCATTTTTGTGAAGAAGGTCCTGTGGACTGATGACACAAAGATTGAGTTGTTCTTGGAGTCATTACAAAAAAAAGGCGTTATGCATGGCGTCCCAAAAACACAGCATTCCAAGAAAAAACTAGCTTGCTACCACTGTAAAAATTTTGGTGGATGTTGCCATCATGCTTTGGGGCTGTGTGGCCACATGCCAGGCACCGGTGAATACTTTGTTAAAGTTGAGGTCGCATGTATTCAACCTCAGTATCAGCAGATTCTTCAGAATAATGTATCAAGAATCAGTGATTGAATTTGAAGATTACTCTGGTGATAGGATATTACAGCAAGACACAAGGACCCAAACACAGCGCTCCAAATCTTACTCCAGGCATTCATGAAGAGGAACAAATTACAACAATGTTCTGAATGTGAGCCATCCAGTTACCCCAGACCTGAATATCATTGAACATGCTGTTGGTATACTTTGAAGCGGTGCTGTCCATGCTCAGGCTACCTCAAACTTAAAAAACTTAAATAAATCTAGCGGAACTTGAATTGTTTTGTAGACGAGGCATGTGTCAATTAATACTTCACATCCAGGAACTAGAGATTAAAAGCTACATGAGTGTAAGTGACTAGAAGCTGTTATTTTTGCGAAAAGGAAGGAGTCACAATATTAATGTCACGATTCTGTGGGGGGCTAAGCACCATCACATTTTTGCGACCGGTCAAATTTTGGGGTTTAATGCATATTGCACATTATGTGTAGTACCAAGTAAACCTAATTTCATCCATAAGATAAATATTATTGTGTCAATCAGCCATTTCAATTTTGAAATATCTAATAACTGATGGACAGAAACAGAGAGACAGAGAGAGTCCAGAGACAGAACAGAGCTCTGTTAAAAAAAGTGCAGCACAGCACTCTAGGCAAATTAAATTCAAAAGCAAACGAGTGACCCACATGTTCCAAGACCGACATTTCGACTCTCTCAGAACCATTTTCAAGTAACACACAGTTCCAAGGGTGTAGGGACAACATTCGGGGTTATGGTTATGTAGATCAGCGGTGCAGTTTGCTTGATCTTCTGATTAGTGAGTGGGCTTGCTTTTTGCACACATTTTCATTTAGATTTAAGATTTGATACATTAGCTACATTCTTACCTAGTAATGCCATTTTGTTATTGTCATTTTTATTTATATTTAGGATTTTCCCTTTACAATGATGGCTGGATTAGTTTCCCTGCCATCAGTATGCTGCCCAGTGTGTGGGACACATGCGCAGCCATAATCCATGCTGTGTCCCAGGTGACGCACTAGTGTTGTGCTGATGTGTTTCCGAGGACAGCGCAGTCTAGGTTTGTTAGGACCTGAAGTGAGGAACGCGCTTGGACGGTTGTAATTATGTCTTTTTCGGACCCGCACAGTTTACGATACATAAGAGAACGCCGAACTAAATGTTGTCCCCAAATGGTTGACGGACAGCTGTGAATATTTCTACGAGTGAGCATATAGGTCTTTCCGCCTCCCTGAAATTAATTCACTTTATGATTAAAATTTACACTAACTTTATTGAGTATTGTTAATATTACCTATGTATAACGCGGCCATCCATCTTAAAGCACATTGCACTATGAATATATTGTCTTATTATATATACAGATGTTCGAATATGTTAAAATAGTTTGTAGATCATAATCACCTGTTCTTAATATATGTATTTGTCTATTGCACGTGTGTTACTTGAAAATGCCTCTGGTGAGAGAGCCGAAACCGTCGGCCTGGAACATGTGTGGAATAAAGTCACTTGTTGCTTTTTGCGATCTTTATGCCCTGGAGTGCTTGAATTCTATTTCTTTACTTATGTGATGCAGGGCTCGCTTTCGGGAGTTTTTTAATTTTTTTTTACACTTGCACCGCGATTGGCCCGCAAAGGAGTTTATGTAGGAAGTGCTGCTTAAATTATATATATATATGATAATATATATATATATTATAATATATATATAAATATATATATATATAGTTATATATATATAAACGAAGACGACTTCATGCGCCATTTCATATGATCAATCCATGATCAACCTAAATGTACTGTTGAAAATTTATATAATATATATTTTCATCAGTATATTTAGGTTTATCATGGATTATCTATGAATTGGCGCAGGTCTTCTCCGTTTTTGATGGTGTATTTTTTAATAATTTTTATGATATGGATAGATTTTAACCTTGCTATCTAATAAAATTTTATGTTGGCCTGTTTTGTATTTGAAATTTGAATCTGGTTAAAGGTTGATAGGCCTGGTAAATTAGAGTATATAGTTTGGATTATACAATTTCAAGGTGGCTAGGCTCAGACAATTTTTGCAGTAGAACGGCACACACATATAAAGTGCTGTGAGACACTTTCATATATACTGGCGCTTTCTACACTCTTGCCATCTTGTAGTGAGAGATCCCCTTTAAGGTAGAAAAGTATGCAATTATGGCTCTCCTACTACATTCTTCAGTAGGCAAGGTTTATTAGAAGCAGAAAGATGGCAGGCCTGGGGCACTTTATTTGGCTCTGATTGAGGCCACTCACAATCGGTTCAGAGCATCCACTATCTTTAGTTAGTGGAGGAGATAAAGTTGATTATATGGGGTCGGAAATAGACTGAGTATGTAACACTGTTTTTCACAATCTCTTAGAGATAGCCACCATTTGCTAAAAGGTAGTGATCGGAGTTATCTGCAAGCTACAGCAGCAATTGCTGACTGTAATGAATACAGGGTAATGGATCTCATTACAGAACCTGTGCTCGTATATTTATCCTTACTGAAGGTCGAGGGTAATATCATTAACCAGTAGGTAGGTTAAGAGAGAGACCTTACTTTATAACAAGACGACCCTAAACTATACTAACTAACAATCTGTATTTCACTTTTTCTAATCTCACTTGTACGTTAATATATAATGATTGATTTATTAAAGGGGTTTTATCGTTTGAACTGTTCGGGGCTCTCATCTAATTTGTTTGTCTCAGATTTGAGTCTTGAATCCAGGGGCGTTTCCTCCTCCTGTCAGCATAGCGATGTCTCCCTCACTGAAGAACTGTTACATCAAACATTTTTGTATGAAGCAGGGGATGAGAAGTTGTCCCTGGATATAACAGCCTGTAGCCGTACGTGCATGCTATATCTCGTTATAATCTCTTAGTTTACACACTTGAAAGCCAGCAGCTTTACTTCTGTTCTAGTGGTGTTCACCCAAATTTGTAACTGCCAACAGGACAGAGATCTTTACTCAACTACAAGTGACAAATGTCAGCTTCAAGTAAAGATCTCTGCTGCTGTCTGTGACAATGTGAGTGAAAACAATGGGGGGATAAGACCCTTGCCTCAGCCTTGTACCGTAACTTTGGGCTGGAGATAGTGCATGACGTACAGCTTGCTTCTACAATGAAGGGTTGGGTTTCTATTCCCTCACAAAGTATTCCTCCCCCTAATTCTACACATAATGTAGATACACTAAAGTATAATAATATGTCAATCTCTATAATAGGATATATAAACCTACATAGCTCACCACCTATATCAGTGTCTCATCCCCCAGAGTATATGCCTGTATGTATCACCTATGTTGGAAGTGTCGATTTGTGAGTTGAACTAATTGCGCAAGGTGATGGGACAACTAAATAGGTGAGCTTTGGATGAGAGGTGTGTGTAAGAAATAAAATTATGGAGTTCCTGACGCATAATATTTTCATCATCTTTACATATGTGTATGTACAATATTATAAAAAAAAAAATAAAAAAAAATACTGATGGGGGCTTGAACTCCTAAACTCTCCATAGTCAGAGCTGATCGTACGTAAGCACTACGCTACACAAACTCTTGTACAAACACGTTAATGTCACCGGGGTGTTGAATCCTATGTTATACACTACAAGATGGATGATCCTAAGAGGCAGGGCTTTGCATAGATCTGAGCGAACGAAACACCCTCTTTTTCAAATGTACACGTTAAAGGACTGGACCTGTAAGGAGGTGAATCAACCTCTGTCGGCAAAAGCCCTATAACCCTTACCGACTTTGCGCCGTACTCATCTCGGCAATGTCGGTTAGTGGGTTCTTTCGCCGCAAATTGACCGTATGAGTACGTCACGGCAGATCTTTCGCGCTCACAAGCGGAGCGCGCAAGATCGCGGCAATCGAAACCACCAGCAGTCTATTACCGCTGGGCAAATCTGCCGCACCCCATGGCTGTGCCGGAATGCGTGCGCGATCTTAGAGGGAGAGGCCGGCGGGTGGATTTAACCCCCCGATGTCGCGACACTCTCGATGGTTTCGCGACATCGAGCATGTGGGGCGCTAGGAGTGAGCTCCTGCTGAGCCTCGCCTCTCTCTGGCGACGTAACAGGCGCTGACGCCGGTACTGGAATCTCCAACCAGACAGCCCGGGACGCTGAAATGTCAGCATCCGGGTTGTCCTGGTTTGAATCACAGGAAGACCCACGAATTCATGTGAGGGCGAGTCGTGACGAGTACTGTTGCCATGGAGGACCGGATACATGCTATAAACTGTAATGCTGATCTCCTATTGCATGAATGATCTGACGATCGTTCATGTGCAAATTCCCCCTGGGGAAAAGTGTAATTATGAAGTATGAAAAAGTTAAAAAAAAGTAGTACAAAAAAAGTAAAACAAACACAAAAAATAACACATAAGAAAGCCGTACAAGTCGGCCCACCGCCTTTTGTTTGCTTTCTTTCACCCTTTACAAACGCCAATACGACGCCATAAAAAAGGATCAATAAATAAATATAGTCAACACAAATCATTGGAGTATTCGCCGAGCACGTCGTACGGCGACGCTTCACCCTATACATCTGTCAACTCGTTAATTAACTCCTAACGGGAACACCTTAATCGTCACAACGCCACAGCGAGTACAAACTAACTTTGTCACATGATTACTGCACGGGTAGAACGGCTAATAAAAACTAAAAATAAAAAAACACTGCTAGAATTGCCGTATATTCTTCACAGTGCCTACCCTCCAAAAAACAGTATATTCAAAAGCGATCATGGAAAGTCCTGTGTCCCACCAAAAATATTACCAAAAAAAAAACGTCACTCATCACCTGCAAAAGAACAGTCCCATATACAGCTCCATAAACAAAAAATAAAACACAAAGTTATGGCTCTTCAACCTGCGGGTGGATGCAAAAACTTGGTTTTGCCTTTTCAATAAATGTCGTTTTTTATTGTTTAAAAGCAGTAAAAGCAAATTTAAAAACAAAAAAAAATATACAAATGTGGTATCGCTGTAATCGTATCAACCTGCTGAGTAATAACTAGCATGGTCATTTATACCGCACAGTGACCACTGTAAAAAATAAAAAAATAAAAAACACTACCAGGATTCTGTTTTTTTGCACAAAAAGCTTCACAAAAACCTTAATAAATAAGCTGACTCAAAGCATCAAATGCCCCCCTAATGGTATCAATATTAAAAGCAACAACTCATCTCGTAAAAAACAAGCCACACAAGCAAGCTCCCATATGCAAAAAATTAAAACGCAAGCTATGAGCTGTCAGAATACGACAACTTAAAAACGCAACTTTATAGTAAAACTCGCTTCTATATGATGAAAAGTAATAAAACAAAAAAACTATATGAAAATTTTATCATTGTACATTGTACCACCTGTACCCCCATATTAAAGTTATCCCTGTCATTTATCCCGTATGGCGAAAACTGAGTCAAAAATGCAATCCCAAAAACAATGGCGGAACTGAACTGAGCGTTTCCCCCTTCCTTTCCATGGGCCCAATGCTAATAAAAACTTACAGAACACACCTCGTGCGCCCAAAATGCAAAATACACCCTTAGCGAGAACCCTGAGTGTGCTTGAAGTCCAAATGGAGCAACTTCTGGAAAGGTTTCACTGTTTTAGTACTTTGGTGGGCTTGGAGATGCGACATGGCCCCACCAATATTCTGTGCGGCGCAAATAGCCAAATAGCACTCCCGTCCCTTGTACATACACCCTGCCAATGCGCTCAAACAGTAGCAGTTTACACCCTCATGTAGAGTGATTGCCGAATCTTGGAAGAAATTCGTACAAATTTGGCTTTTTTTTTTTTCCAAGATATCCTTTAAAAATTTAACTGTTTTTCAGCTAAAATGTGCAGATTATTGTGAAAAAATATATGTTTTATATTTTCAGAGCCGAACGCTAAAAAAAATTTGTGAAAGACGCCTGTGGGGTAGATCATATGCTCACTACACCCTCTGGATATATTCCGTAAGGGGTGAATGATTCCCATATGGAGGGTCCTTTTTAGGGGTATTACTTACTTTTGGAACCTTAGGGTGTCCGCAAACCTGAAATGGCCCCTAAATAAAATTGTAATTGAAAATTGAGGCCCCAGAACAGACCAGTAGGTGATCCTCCCATATTCTGGGGCTTGTGGTTGAGCCAAAGTAATCACTAGTGGCCAAATATGGGATATTCTCGAAACAGGTCAGACATCTGGGGAATCAATATTAATTTTCCTTTCTCCTGATCACATTTACCGTATTCTTGTCAATAAAGCATAAATATTGAGAAAAATCTGCAAAAAAAAAGAAGAGGTGAATTTTATTGAAATTTTCACTTCACACTTTAGCTTTCAAGGGGTTGTACTCGCTACAATGATTGGAGGTTATTTAATTAAAAGGGATCTATAAGAACAAAACAAGCAGCTTTGCAATATATGTCATATACAAATTTCCTACTGCATTTTGACAGCCCTTTTCATATGAGTGCCTCAGCTTCTCATAATTTCTATAGCAGCTGACCTGTGATCCTTAATCATTACAGGCTGTCAGGTCTTGAATGACTCAACACCTTTGAAGACTAGCGTAGGATCATAGAGCAGAGACCCCTCCCGCCCAGATGCTTTTGTAGTGTAAGGAGAGGTGGAGGGAGGACCTGGCTTCTATGTCCAGGCTGCCTGGATTAAACCCTGTGTGTAGGCCTGCTCCTCCTGCTCTCGTACACAATTGACAGAGATTATGCTGATCAATAGTGTGACAGCAGTGACCCTTTTTGTTACTATAATCATGATGTCTGGTGGAGCTGAGAACTATACTAATACTAAAATTACAGATTTTGTGAACAGTACATCGTGCTGTACTAGGGACACATCCTGAGTAACACTTGCAGCTTCCCTGCCTCTGTTCTGAGAGGTGTTTGTTTGTTTGTTGCTGGAGATGTGGAGATATGTAAGCTAATCAGAGGTTATATGAACACTTGCAGCCACCTCATGTTCTGCTATTAGCAATCCCATAGAACCTCTCTAGCAGCACACACAGGTTTAACCTCTGGCAGCTAATCCCGGATCAGCTGCCTGTGTGCTGAGGGGAGGCTGGGAAAGAGGGAGGGGGGAAGAGGCAGAGAAGCTAGCACGACCCTCAATTCAACTCCCAATCACAGACAGAGGCTGAAAGCTATAAATGAGACAACTCCTTAATTTTCTGTGAAACATAATCACTAATGGTTAATAAAAACTTTCTAAATGCTGTTTTGAATACTTTAAGGGTGTAGTTTCTTGGATGAAGGTCATTTAGTGGGGTTAATCTGAACATACAGGTCAATCAAGTCCATTAGAACTGGACTAGTCCCTAAAAATATGTATATCTGCAGATTTCTTGAAGAAAATATTGAAAAATGACTACTAAATTCTATAAGCACCCTAATGTCGTAAAAAATAAAAAAAAAAAGACATTTAAAAAATGATGCAAACTCAGCAGACATATGGGTAGATGCTAGTTAAAACTATTTTGAGTAGCAATAACTATCTGTCTTACATGCAGAAAATGTTTGAAGTTTGAGAAATTGGTAAATTTTTCACATTTTTCACCATACATTTGATATTTTCTTCACAATAAACGATAATTTTTGAGGAGACCAAAATTTCTTACTATCTTATAGGTCACAATGTTCATCGAGAAAACAATCTCTTAATCACATGGTATAGGTTAAAGTCTAGTCAAAGTTATTCTCACATACAAAGTGACACATGACAGATTTCAAAAATAGGTGCACATCTCTGTATCAGAGAGGCCAAAACTGCTCCGGAAGTAAAGAGTGGGGTTAAACAGTGCAGAAATTGCCCAGATCATTCACGCCTAGATTCTTGGAGATGTGTATAAGATGCCCAGCGACCTTTGGTTCACTATCGATTTTAAACAGCTCAGTGGGGAGCAACAGAGTGTGTCAGGCAGCCAAATTACGACAGCAACAGGGTGCGTGTTGGGGCGTTTACCTGTCTATGGGGCATACTACCCAACAGGCTAAATGAATGTCAGCCAGCCAATCATAGTGCAAGGGGGCCGTGGCCAACAGACCAGCTACAGACAGAAATAGAACAACAGATTTACAGAAAGCTCATATCTGCTAAACCAGTTACTGAGTAATCACACCCAATTTTACAAAAGTGCTTATTTTTACTGTCCCCATGATCTGAAACATGATCTTTGTAATGATAAAACCCCTTTAAGTTACAAAACCAAAGCTGAAGCAGCACTAGTGAGGAAACGGTTAGGAAAGTAAGTCCCAACATAACAATGACCTGTATGAGCCAGTGTGTAGTTTACAGATGAATCTTACCTTTACTTCAAGACTTTCTCCAGGTACAAGCTTGGCAGGGATAGATATAGAATACTGCTCTTTTCCTGAAAGGCTAAGGGATTCTGCATTTTCTCCAGGGAGAAACTGAAGAGGTGCAATGCCAATTCCCACTAACTGATCTTTATGAATCTTCTCATAACTTTCAGCTATTACAGCTCGGACACCCTGTAGGTAGAAAGCCATAAAATAATGTGAAGAATATTTTTGCAGAGCATGTCAGTCAGATTTGACTGCCTGAAAAGGTTACGAAAACGTTTAGTAAATCCAATGCTAGCATTTTTTTCCCATTCATTTACACCTTTTCACCTGACTTGCAAAGGAAAAATCGAGTAATTCCCATTAGAACTAACCTCATATTACGCTAACATCCTGAACTCATACCAACATGCGACCCCACTTTTTTTATGCATCTATAGTATATCCAGCTGAAGTCTAGTGCTGCCAGGAAACGGTTGAAATGGGGCCACTCAAAGTCAATGGACCACTGAGACTCTTCGAGTGCTCTACTTTGGTATCATAATACCTGGAACCCTAGTGATTTATATGGGTATGAATGACAAAGTAACATCCAAAACAACTCTGTCTACAGTTGGGTTGGCTCTTTCATTTGGGAGAAGACTGGATTGGTGTAAATTTCAAGTTTTGTCTTAAGGCTCTAGAGCGCCAGCTCAGCTCTCTTCCTTCAACATTTTATAATTCAAATACACACACATCTATATATTGTAACTACATACACACAAAAAAAATATATTCACACAAACACATACAGTATACGTACCAGCAGGAATGGTCCCTTGGCTGCCCAGTCTCTCGAGTTACCTGAACCATATTTTTTTCCAGCTATAATAATAAGTGGGATATCAGCTTTCTGGTATAATTCTGCTGCTTCAAATACATCCATCTAGGGAAAAGCAAAAATAAATTTAAATATAAATATACAATATCATCATCTATGTATATTCATCATATTATTGCAGTCTTTTTCTCTCTAAATCAATTTATACGCTTCATTCAGCCGTTGGGGTAAAGGATTCTATAGAATGGAGAGGAGAACCCATAAGCATACATTACACTTCTCTCCTTCAGGTGCACTCCAGGGGCCTCATGTATGAACACTGTCTAGGTCTAAGATTTTCTTTGTTGCCCATAGCAACCAACCAGAGTTCCCCTTTCATTTCATATAGTGCTCTGAAAAAATGAAAGGGGAACTCCGATTGGTTGCTATAGGCAACAAAGTATTGCACCTAGATAAATACATGTGGCCCTAAGGCTAGGTTCACACGGCTTAAATGCAGGGTGTAATTACGCCCCGCAATTACGCCGTGTGGCCGGGGGGCTGGCATCTCGCCGGCCCATAGACTTGTATGACCAGCGGCGCATATACGCTGCTAGTAGTTCACATGTCAATTATCTCCCCGTCCGTCAGATTCGCCGGGCAGGGAGAGGAGACGTAATCCATAGTTCTCTATGAGAACTGTGGATTACCGTAATGACTTGGACGTATTCCAGCCGTAATCTGCGCACTCCGGCACGTAATTACGGACTGAAATAATTACGGACGTAATTACGAACATAGCCTAAGAGGAAAAAAAACACAAACAAAAAATAAAAAAAGAGCACAGAATTTTCAGATGATATTTTCAGAGCCAACTTCCATTGTGTGAACTCGTACTAAAACAGGAGGAAAGAAAAGAGGGTGCGGGGGTAAAACACACATCTCCTTTGAAATTAGACGGCCAACT
Source organism: Phyllomedusa bahiana (assembly GCA_025379985.1). Taxonomy (NCBI): domain Eukaryota; kingdom Metazoa; phylum Chordata; class Amphibia; order Anura; family Hylidae; genus Phyllomedusa; species Phyllomedusa bahiana. The sequence continues at coordinate 94,465 of JAODAL010001650.1, forward strand.
TTGTTGCACTTATTTAATCGTTGATAGTCCTCAGCTATTTCCTCCTGAGAACTGCACATGACCACAGAGGCTTGCAATTGACTGCAGTGTCATGTAACTGAAGAAGGGGACATTCGTTTGCCAGAAAACAAAGAGTATTAGTGGAAGCACCAACTGCTCGTGCAGAATGGGCAGTGACCTGGAACGGAAGAGGCTCCCCCCTCAACTGAGGCTTCTGAAATTGGGGACCGAAGTCAGCTGGCAATAATGGCCTTAGAGGCCTCCAGGCCCCCCTGCAAACTCTCTGGAATGACAAAGAGCATCGAAACGCCTAAAATGTTCAGTGGCCAAGAGGTAGATCTGAACGGCCCTGACGACATGTAAACAATGTAACGCCGACTCTCGGGGATAGGCAAAAAGAGGGCAGAACTATGTCCTCATTGATACGAAATGACGAAACCACCTTAGGAAGAAACAAAGGTCAACCTTGTCCTTCTGCAGTACCAGGAAAGGGGATTCACGAGACAGAGCCGCCAGTTCGGACACTCGGCGAATGGAAGTAATGGCCACCAAGGAGGCCACTTTCCATGAAAGCAAACACAGGGACACGTCCCATAAAGGCTGAAGATTGCATGGCCTTCAAAAAAAGATTTAAATCCCACGGCTTGATAAGCCTATGAACTGGTGGGACAGAAGACGCGACCCCCTGCAAAAAAAGGTTTTAAATCGTGGATGGGAAGCAAGTTTGCGCTGGAACAAAACCGAAAGGGCAGAAATCTGCCTTTTCAGGGAAGAAAGCTCTAGGCTTGACTGAAGAAAAGAAAGCACCCTTGGGAATGGAACAAACCAATGTATGAAACCCCTGGGACTCAGCCATGGCAAAAAAAAAAAAGAAAAAAGAAAAAAAAAAAAAAAGGCCTTCCAGATGCGGCAATAGATCCGGGAGGATGGAGGCTTACGTGTCCGAATAATGGTCCAGACGACTAAATCCGACAAGCAGCGAGACTTCAGTATTGTGGTTTCAACAGCCACGGCGTCAAATGCAGCTGCAGTAAAGTGGGGTGGAATAGCGGACCTTGGGAAAGGAGGTCTGGCCAAAGAGGAAGAGGCGTCTGCCAATAGGGTGACGAGATTCGCGTACCAAGCCCTGCGGGACCAATCTGGGGCAACGAGAATGGCAGGCACCCTCTCGGACTTGAGGCGTTTGAGGAAGCAGGGTCCAGGGAGAGTAAGAGCAAACTAACTACACGGTAGAACCAGCACATCCGCTGCGAGAGCCAGGGGATCCCAGGTCCGGGATACATACCTCAGGAGCTGATGATTGAGGCAAGATGCAAACAGATCGACTTCTCGTGTGCCCCACCTCTGGCAGAGAAGGTGAAAAATCTCTGGTAGAAGAGCCCACACCCCTGGATTGGCCAATGTTCGACTGAGACGATGGGCCAACCAGTTTTCCACACATGGAATGAAAATAGCTGACAAGATCGGAACTGAACACTCCACCCAGCGAAGGATCCTTGAGGCTTCCAGAGAAACCGCCTGGATTCTGTTGCCACCCTGAAGATTTAGACAGGCCACCGCCCTGGTGTTGTCAGACTGAATCCATTGCAACAGCGCTAGAAAAATGGCCCTGAGTTCTAGCACACTGATGTAGAGGGTGGATTCTCTGAGGGACCAGAGACCATGTATTGTCCAGGTGCAAAAGACGGCGCCCCACCCCGCTGGCATATGTGGTGATGATCAGCCATTGCGGAGGCAAGGAAGACTGCACCCTGATGGGGCACGGGGGAGACTAACCACCAACCGAGGTCGATTCGGACCTGGGGTGGAAGGCGAATAACTCTGTCCAGGGACATTAGATAACTGTCACAATGGGACAGGATTGTCCGCTGCAGGAGGCGCAAATGAAACTGCACGAAAAACACCACTTCGAAAGCAGCCACCATCCTGCCGAGAATCCGCATACAAGTGCGAAGAGTATATGGGGTGCGTTTCTGAAATAAAGAAACGCCCACTCGAAAGTGCTGAACCTGTCTTGGTGAAAGAAACACTCAGGCCACCTGAGTATAAGGATCTTGTCCAAAAATTCCATCCTCTGAGATAGGATCAGACAGGACTTGTCAAAGTTGACCACCCAGACAATGCACGCCAAAGCATCCATGGCGATGCTGTCCCGGCAGGCGTCTCGTGATGAAGCCTTCACTAGAAGGTCATCCAGATATGGAATGATTGTAACGTTTCTGATTCGCAGAATCACCATTAGGAGCTTTTTGAAGACCCTTGGTGTGGTTGTGGCACCCATAGAACGAGGGGCCTTCCCTGCAGCAGGTCTGTAGGAAGAGTCCAAAATGGACTGAAACTGAGGACGTTTCTTGCGTGGACACTGCCGCACTGGCTGAATCTGATGGAGGAAACCACTACGACCCACCGTGGCTTCTGAAATTATCTCGTCCAAACTCTTGCCAAACAGTTTACCACCAGAGAAAGGAAGTGCAGTTAACACTTTCTTGGAGGCTGTATCCATCTACCAAGATTTTAGCCACACACAGCGACGAGCAGCTACTGCATTAGCCGACGCTCTAGCCGCTACACAAGCTGATTCAAGAGAAGTCTCACATATTAGCAGCACCCATGAGTTTGAATTATTAAACAGCAGCTCCTCCATAGAGGCTCCAGCTAATATCCCTTGCTGGAGCTGTTTTGACCAGACCGAACAGGCCTTGCTGACTTTACAAAAGACCACCCTGTCCTATGTCTGTGCTGTTACTGAGGGCCGCAGTATCCGAGATGGTGATGGCGGTGGCCATTGCAAGTTGGGAGACTGCGGCATCCACCTATGGCACACCTGACCACTTTGTCATTGATTCCTCCAGAAAAGGATAAAGGGTATTCAGTTGGGAAGTAGGAAACAAACACCTGTTAGGATGTGTCCACTTCCTGGCAACCAGTTCCTCAAACTCTGGATGAGTAGGGAACACCAAACACTGCCATCTGCTGCTTTTAACCCCTTAACGACCTTGGGCGTATGAGTACGTCCCAGGGCCGCTAAGGGGCTTTGCAGGGGGATCGCACCGATCGGTACGGTCATCGCCACCGGCGCAGATCCGATGACCGGGCCTGGTGGTGGGGAGCTTTGTGAAGGCTCCCGTCACTTACCCTGGCCGGTTTGCCCCACTTCCGTCCGCAGACAGGAAGTGAGGAAACCGCCATCTTTGTACACCCTAATGCATTGCTTATGCAATGCATTAGGTTGTATTAACAATCGCGCCACCAAGTACCATAGGACAAGTACCATAGGTCAAGTACCTAGTAGGTCAAGTACCATAGGTGGCCTCAATGTTACAGTAACAAATATATATATATATATATATATATATATATATATATATATATATATATATATATATATATATATATATATATATATATATAAGAGTTTTAAAGTACAAAAAAAAAAAAAAAGTATTAAAAGTTCAAATCACCCCCCTTTCCCCATTTTACAAATAAAATCATTAAAATAAAAAAAGTTACACATATTTGGTATCGCCGCGTCCGAAAAAGTCCGATCTATAAAAATATAACAATTTATCCCGTACGCTGTACACCGTAGAAGAAAAAAAATTCCAAAACGCCAAAATTGCGTTTTCTGGTCATTTTACGTCACTCAAAAAATGGAATAAAAATGATTAAAAAAGTCGCATGCATTCCAAACTGCTAGCGATAAAAAGTACACTTCAGCCCGCAAAAAATGCCCCCTCACTGACGTCCATAGGCGTTAGTACAAAAAAGTTATTGGTCACACAAAATGGCGCCGTGGCGCAAATTTCAAGATTAGGAAATATTTGGAATTTTTTTACGGTACCAAAACATAACGGAAACCCTATATGTTTGGTATTGCCGGATGCGTAACAACCTGTAGAATACAGATAACACATTATATTTACCGAAGATTGAACGCCGTAAAAGCAAAACCCTTCGCAAACACGGCGAAAATAAAATTTTTTTTCACAATTTGCCCCACTTGGAATTTTTTTGCGGTTTCCCAGTATATTCTATAGTATAGTGAATAAAACCATTAGAAAGTCCATATTGTCCCGCAAAATAAAAGCCCTCATGTGTCTATGTAGGTGGAAAAATAAAAAAGTTATGGCTTTCAAAAAGGCGAGGAAGGAAAAACGAACGTGTCAACAAGAAAAAACGCCGGGTCCTTAAGGGGTTAAATGAAACCTCTTCCTGTGAGGCAGAGACATCCTCAACATGAAGAGAGTCTCTGACAGCCCATTTAAGGGCTTGGACCACCGCTGCCATTCCATCCTCACTATCTGGCTCCAAACTCAGCAGAACTGCGAGGTGCGTCTGCCTCCGACGGATACTAGGTTAAAACCGAGTAGCCTGGTGTCAGTAGGAGGGATATAGTCCATCAGGGCAGATCCAAAACCTTTGGTTCCGCCTAGAGTCAGCCTCCTAAAACGAGGGCCTATACCCAAGGTTCTGTGTCCCCCAAGGATATTGACAAGAAATTATTTTTCTGTATCATTATTCGATACATTAACTGCTTTAAATATGTCTGTATATCTCTTGTCACTAATATGTTAACAAAATGGCTGCCTGTAGTAGTTTGTAGAGACATTCACCGTGTGATCCAAGATGGCGCCTCTTCTGAAGTTACACCCTGTGTTTAGACATACCTGAGCTGTGAGGAGGGGTCTGTAGATAAGGATGTGCCAATAGACCCTCACAGCCAGCTACATGTGATCCTTCTTATCTACTAATTTGCAAAAGTATAAAAAAAAAAAAGCTGCCATTTTGTGAATAAAGCAGAAAGCACTTTCATAGCAGCAAGGCATGTTGTGATTTTTCTTTCTTGGTGCACCCTTTGTTATTTTTAAGCCAATTTGGACCCCCACAAGGACAGAATAGCCCCTTTGAGGCTACTTCCATTTCAGATGTATATTCCAATACACTACTGCATGTAATATGCCCTGCCAGCTGTTAAGAGCATACCTATGGTGTTCTCTAACAGCTATTTTAATGGACAGCCCTGGGGGCCTTACTCATTCTCCAAAATGTCAACTTAAAAAAGTTAGCCCCACTGATCACAACATGGAACTGATACAAAGAGGACTCCATTCCGTTTGTATGCACTCCATTAGATGCTATAATCAGAATCATGTTTTTCACAAGAGGTGGGGGCTGATAGAGTTGTGATCACACATTTCTAGCATGAGCAATGACCACACATAAACCCTAGGTGGCAACCCATAAAATACCTTAAAGGAGTTTTACCAACAAAAAAAAAATCCCTTTCTTATGATGGCTTGCAGTTCACTACGAGCCGGCCTCAGTGAATGGGGAGATAGCTGCATTTGCGCAGCTTTCCTCCATTCAATTCTATGTAAGTTCTGAGAAAAGCAAAGCACACACGCCTGGCTATATTCGGAACCGCCATAGAAAAGAATGGGGATAACTACGCAAGTTCAGCCACCTTTTGCTCTCTAAGGCCAGCTCATAGGGAGCTTCGAGCCAACCTTAGAAAGCAATTTTTGCTTTGTTTCAAAATCCCGAGAGATTTTTATTATTATTTTTTTTTTACTAGGCTGTTTCGCTGGCTCACAGACAGTCTCCTCAGGCTGTGGGTGATTCTACAGCAGTGATTAGCATATTCAAACTTCAACCCTGACAGAGCAGGAGACTTATCTACAGTCATGGCCAAAAGTTTTGAGAATGATACAAATGTTAATTTTTACAAAGTCTACAGCATCAGGTTTTATAATGGCAATTTGCATATACTCCAAAATGTTATAAAGAGTGATCAGCTTAACAGCAATTATTTGCAAAGTCAATAGTTGCCTAGAAAATGAACTTTTTCCCCCCAAAACACATTTCCACTTCATTGCAGGCCTGCCTTAAAAGGACCAGCTAACATCGTTTCAGTGATTGCTCCATTAACACAGGGCTGGAGATCAATCTGTCATGATTAAGTAAGAATCACACCACTGGACACTTTCAAAGGAGGCTGGTGCTTGGCATCATTGTTTCTCTTCTGTTAACCATGGTTATCTCTAAAGAAACACGTGCAGTCAACATTGCACAGCACAAAACTGGCCTAACAGGGAAGAGTATCGCAGCTAGAAAGATTGCACCTCAGTCAACAATCTATCGCATCATCAAGGAATTCAAGGAGAGGTGTTCCATTGTTGCCAAAAAGGCTCCAGGGCACCCAAGAAAGACCAGCAAGCGCCAGGACCGTCTCTTAAAAGTGTTTCAGCTTCGGAATCGGGCTCCCAGCAGTGCAGAGCTTGCTCAGGAATGGCAGCAGGCAGGTGTGAGTGCATCTGCATGCACTGTGAGGCGGAGACTCATGGAGCAAGGCTTGGTGTCAAGGAGGGCAGCAAAGAAGCCACTTTTCTCCAGAAAAAACATCAGGGACAGACTGATATTCTGCCAAAGGTACAGGGAGTGGACTGCTGAGGACTGGGGTAAAGTCATTTTCTCAGATGAATCCCCTTTCCGAATGTTTGGAACATCGTGAAAACAGCTTGTTCGAAGAAGACAAGGTGAGCGATACCACCAGTCTTGTCTCATACCAACTGTAAAGCATCCAGAAACCATTCATGTGTGGGGTTGCTTCTCAGCCAAGGGAATCGGCTCTCTAACAGTCTTGCCTAAAAACACATCCATGAATAAAGAATGGTACCAGAATGTCCTCCAAGAGCAACTTCTCCCAACCATCCAAGAGCAGTTTGGTGATCAACAATGCCTTTTCCAGCATGATGGAGCACCTTGTCATAACTAAATGGCTCAGGGAACAAAACATAGAAATTTTGGGTCCATGGCCTGGAAACTCCCCAGATCTTATTCCCATTGAGAACTTGTGGTCAATCATCAAGAGACGGGTGGACAAACAAAAACCAACAAATTGTGACAAAATGCAAGCATTGATTGTGCAAGAATGGACTGCGATCAGTCAGGATTTGGTCCAGAAGTTGATTGAGAGCATGCCAGGGAGCATTGCAGAGGTCCTGAAGAAGAAGGGTCAACACTGCAAATATAGACTTGCTGCATTAACTCATTCTGTCAATAAAAGCTTTTGTTAATCATAATATGATTGCACTTGTATTTCTGTATGTGATAAAAACATCTGACAAACACACATAAAAACCAGAGGGCAACAGATCATGTGAAAATATAATATTTGTGTCATTCTCAAAACTTTTGGCCATGACTGTATAACAAGTTTACAGATAAAGATGTTTTTCAGTCCTCAAAGCACAGCTCAGTGGCTAATCTTGTTAAATCTAATTAGTTCACTCAGAGTTCAGTCCACTCAGAGAGTCAGAAGGAATCTTATTAAGAGCATAGCATTTTATTACTCACCATCTGTCCGGATGGAAAATGGATGGTTTTTGGCCCTATTTTTCCAATTAGTTTATTCATAAGTTTCATGTTAGCAAAAGTTCCTCTAGTCATCACAGCATCATTGCCTCTGCGGGCCCCATACGAATTAAACTCTCTTGGTGCTAAGCTGCAAGGGAGGAAAACATATAAAAAATATATAACACAGAAATAGGCTGCAAAAAGAAAAAGGACAAATGCAAGTTGCTGAGATAGGCATGTCGGTGGTTGCACAAACAAGGTTTAGTGTGTGAAACATACTTTTTATGAATTAAGTACTTGGCAGCAGAACTTGTACGAGAGATACTCCCCGCAGGCGAAATGTGGTCAGTAGTGATGGAATCTCCTAAGTAAAGCAATACATGTGCTCGTTCAATTGCTGATGGAGGTGCTGGTTCCTTTTCCTAAAATAAACAAGAAGCAGAAAATTATTTTTGATCACTGGGAAAAAAATAGCATAAAGCAAAATAAAGTTTGTCAAACCAAAAAGTAAACAGAACAAAAAAAATAAAAATATAAAAGGTTAATTGATGAGACTGGTAAACATTACAGTGCAACACTACTGAGAACAAAGACAATGAGGAAGAAAAGATTTTTTTTGCCACATTCCAGATACAACAAAGAAAAGCTCAATTAGTGTCTAGCCAACTACCTCTGGTTTCCATTGATAAGCCAGGCTAGTATTACTAGACCGATAATCCCTTAATGACTGCCCAGTGTTTTCTGACAGCGGGCAGTGTGCGTTCTCGGTCTGCAGCAACATCAAAACGCATTGCTGCCTTCAGAGGGGGTATACGGCTCCCAGCACCGCAACTGCTCTAGGAATGGAGCTGTAGTTAACAGCTCCATTCCTAGGGCAGTCTCTGAAAGGCAGGGACCGGAGGAAGCCTCTGATCCCCAGTGTTTAACCCTTAGGTTGCCACGGTCTGTCACCGCAGAATATTCAATGGAATTCCTCTGTTCTTTCAATCACTGGGATTCACAGTGCCGATGGAGCCTGGCAAATGTCTGTACGCCCTGGGGATCTAGAGTGACCCCCTGGCTGTTGGCATATCAAGCCTGCTATCAGGGAACACTGTGTAGTGTAATGTATAATCATAAAATCACTGCAATCTAAACCTCAAACTCCAAATCTAAAATATAACTTTTATTAAATACTCAAAAATATAAACAACCTCCTAAGCAGCATCGTCACCTGCTCATAATACGGACGGTGTAATGACTGTCCCTAAGGGGGCCCTATATTTAACCTAAATGAGGTAGGGTAGTCATCCCGAAAGGGTTGGCCCCAACTATAGAGGCTCACCCTATTATTGTCCTATCAAGTCCCTTTACTAATCAAATATATATAGATATAAGATACACATACCTATATAAAGCCAAAAACATTGGATACATTCAGTACAGCATGTATTATTATTTTATTATTATTATTATTTATTTTAAAGCGCCACTGATTCCAGGGCGCTGTACATTCGAGGGGGTTACATACATTACATAAGTCAAACGAGTACAGTGATAGGGATAATGACAATTGGCACGACAGGGGGAGAGAGGACCCTACCCGCGAGGGCTTACAATCTACAAGGAGGGGGAAAGAGACAGGAGGTGAGGGGCAGACATGTCTGTGGAGGAAGTAGTGACAAGTTTAGTGAAGGTTATAGGCGAGCCTGAAGAAATGGGTTTTTCAGGTTGCTTTTGAAGCTGGTGAAAGTGGAGGAGAGTCTGATGTGTTGGGGCAGGGAGTTCCAGAGTGTGGGTGAAGCACGGGAGAAGTCTTGGAGACGGTTGTGTGAGGAGCTGATAAAGGGAGAGCAGAGGAGAAGGTCCTGTGAGGAGCGGAGAGTGCGTGGGGGAGATATTTGGAAATTAGGGCAGGAGATGTATGGAGGGGAGAGGTCATGGAGACCTTGTAGGTCATGGTTGTAGTTAAATGAATTCGCTGGCATGGTGAGCTCAATGAAGGGATTTGAGAGGGAGAGCAGAGAGTAGCGAGGAACGATGGATAAGAGGCACAAGTTAAGGAGGATTGGAGGTGAGCATGTCAGTACGAGGGTATCCAAAGGACACCAAAACACCGCTGTAAATAGATTCCAATACTCAAAACACAATTAGATCATGTATTGACATATAAGATAAACATATACGACCTTCTCTGCTTTTCCCGTTTCCCCCTGTTAGATGCTCCAGGGTTCATCAGGGGAATATACATACACTATCACCATATTTTGCAGCAATATCGTTGCTGCTTCCCTGTATTAGTATGATATATGTATATTCCCCTGATGAACCCTGGAGCATCTAACAGGGGGAAATGGGAAAAGCAGAGAAGGTCGTATATGTTTATCTTATATGTCAATACATGATCTAATTGTGTTTTGAGTATTGGAATTTATTGTGAGTACATTACACAAAAAAAACTACAAATATTAGTTATCCATAGGAGTGTACTAACCTGTAGAGTTAATCTAACAGGTAATTTAGTGTGAAATGCGATTGGTGTAAAAAAATAAATAAAAAAATAAAATAAAATGCAGAAAACCGCTTTTTGTTCACGCTGCAAATTATTATTTTTTTAATTTTATTTTATTGTTTATAAATTAGAGTACATTATATATAAAAAAAAATAATAATTAGCTGGTCATTAAGGTCTTTTCAGGCCTGGTCCTTAAACTGTGTGCGTCATGTCTTCTGACTGTCATTCTTTTAGCTCCTTTTCTGGTATCCTGGTTATGATCAACATCCTTGTGCTCTATGCATTCTGGATAACATTCTTTACCTTCCACTCTCCCCACATTTACCATTGTTCCTTATTCACGCATACTGGAAGAGCCAAAGTAGTATGAGCATAGTCTACAGGACCTTAATCCTGCTACTCTTTTGCACATCATAATTCCCCTCTTATAGCAATAATAAATTGTATTCCTTCTCAAATCATGTGCAAAGATTCTGCTCATGGTACATCTTACAGAGCACTGGGAAAAACATGAATAGACTAAATGGATAAATGAATGCAGTGATTTATACATTTTTAGTGATAGCATGCCAGAGTGTACTGAGAACCTTGACTGTGTGACTGAAATTCTACTCCAGTGCTATTGGGGAAAAAAAAACCTTTAATTTCCATCTTCAAAAGAAAAATGTCTTGACAGATAATCAAACATAGAAAATAAGAGTTTTACATACCAGCCTATTGAAAAAAGGAGGACTTCTGATGTAGGTGGATCTAAAATCCCAAGGGAATAAAGTGCTTTCTGGTGAGTCCAAAAGGTTCCACCTTGTATTTTGCTTCTTTACAGAGAAAATAAAGAATGGTTAGTAGATATTGTCTGTAAATATCTAGCAAAAGTATAGCAGCAGAATTAATGTGTAATTGCACATATGACACTAGAGTTACATACTTGTTATAGTCTGCTGTTAATCTGACTACCCCACAGATTATCCAGTTAATGTATCCACAGTACAGGTGCCCGATGGGCCCCACTGACAACAATGGGGTCCGTTGGGTTCCTCTCATGCTGCTCTAGGTTTTCTTTTTGTCCCTTTTGACGGAATCTCATCAGATTAAACCTAGCCTGAAAGCCAATTATGTATAAGATGTATTGTTTGTACCTCTATTTTTATTTTTAGGTCTTTGAACATGGACGGTATAACAAGATTCTCTTCTACTTGTAAAACCTCTTCACGGCTGGGCCAAATGTCCCTTAGGAAGACCTTCTCGCCCTGAGCATTCACCCCTGAAAATACAATACACACATTAAAGACAAAGGTTTGAACAATCCTGCTTTAAAATAAACTGATCACAAAATGTCTGCCTGCTGACCCCAAATCAGCTGTTATCTACAAGGAAATCAGGCACTATGGGCGGCGTGTGTACTTTGGCGCCCAGACGTCAATTTTTTTGTGCGCATTAGTAGAGTACAATTCACCTGAATTTATGAACCTGTTCTACAGCGGGTCATAGATTAGCTCCAAAACGACAACTCAGGCTCAGGTAAACCACCTTTAACTTGGTCTGGCTATCCCAGCGGTAATGCACCTGGTTTTTCCTGTCCTCCCATCATAAATGTGTAGAATCATACGGTTGTGATGCAATGCCTCCAGAACAGCCCAGATCTCAGGCGCATTACAAAGTGCTGCGGGCGCCTGATAATGCGCCTAATTTTGGAGTGCGCCTGATTATACATCTAGAGAACAGGGCTGAAAAGTTTTTGGGCTGAAAATACGCCAGACTGCTGGTGCAGCCCCATACATACATGTCACCCTAGGTGCTTTGTTTCCTTGCAGCACCACCACAGAGGAAATGAAGCACTGCACAGTGCTCACATTCAAAACAATGGACATGTCGGTGTAATGCAGAACAGGTCTGTTCGTAACTGCTCTCCTGCTGTTTTGAACAGGAAACCAAGAGTAAAATAGTTATTTTTAAACTGGACAACCCTTTACATTAAACTTTAAAACAAGGATAGCTTAATTCCCACATGTTCGACTTGCGATACTAATGGTTCTAAAATAAGAAGATAAATTAAGGCACATTAGGGACTCCAAGGAAAACAGTCGTTATCACCCATTACAACCAATCACAGCACAGCTTTCATTTTTTATAAACACTATAAAAGAGATGGAAGCTACACTGACTAGTAGTGAGCATCAAAGAGTTGGTAAAACTAATTTTAGGAATCTCCTTTGTTTAAGGTCACAAATTATAACAAGAAGTGGCTACAAAGTTTTAATTCTTATTATGACAAAGGTTAGATTATAATCATACCCTGTTTCCCCGAAAATAAGACAGTGTATTATATTAATTTTTGCTCCTAAAGACGAACCAACACTTATTTTTAGGGGATGTCTTATTTTTCTATGAACAATAATTCACATTTATTTTTGAACAAAACATCAACATGTATTAATATACTGTAGTGATTTCCTCACAAACAGCAGCATAAGCAGCCTAACTCTGATTTGCATATAAAGAAAATAAAAATGCAGTACGTCTTATTTTCGGGGGTGTCTTATTTTCGGGGAAACAGGGTACATTTTTATTCTGAGGCAGAAAAAAAAACTATTAACTATTTCAAGATATGTATTTAATACTTACCCAGGGCCTCTGTTTGCAGATCTATGTTTACTGTGCCTGCCAATGCATATGCAACAACCAGCGGCGGGGAAGCCAGGTAATTGGCACGAATGCAGCTACACCTACTCCCCTCAAAATGCTTGTTTCCAGAGAAAACACCGCATGCCACCAGTTCCCCCTGAAAACAGGAAATACATTTAATAAATGGATTTAACTGCATTACACACAAACCTCTGTAAACAGATTTCTAGCATCATACCTCTTTAATAGCAGTGACAATTTCCTCTGGTAAAGGATTGGTATTGCCTACACATCTCGAGCATCCATACACAATAATGTCAAACCTGGAATAACAGAAATGCAAATGCATGTGAAACAAAGTTAAAAAGTGGCCTAAAAACACTATTTTTCATCCATAAGTTTCTAAAGTAAAGGTTCAACAGTATACTGCTTATTTATACAGCAGAAATTATAATCCCTGCACCTGCTGCCACCAGTTGAGCAGTGTATCTGAAGACCAATAGGTGCTTGGAATATGTCCCTTTCCTTAGTGTTTCTAAATATGGAGTATTTTGTGTGCATACCTTTTGGCTATACATTTATACAGGGATAATAAAGCCTAACATACCAGAGAATATGCAGCCGCAGGAGAGGGAGAGTCAGCTATTGGTGACAACCGGACTGTCCAGAGAAAATACATGAATGGTGTATTACGGTCTCTTACTTTCCGATTGCAAAATACATGGCGCTCAATCAGTGCCATGAATACTGCTTAGCAAGAAGTCTTATGGCTTTCTGCTTTCATCTCCTGCGATCACGCAATAGCAGGGCTGGGTTACTGCAGACCCAGTTCAGCTCTGCAGTGAGTGTTATAGAGCTGTATTCCCCCATAAATGGGGCCTATACATCAGCCCCACTTAGGGCATGTCCCCATGGCCGGTTTTACAGACCGCTTTCGGTTTTGAAAGCAGTCTGTAAACCTTGAACACGGATCTTAATGGAAAATCCGTGTAGCAGTCCCCACTGCACGGATTTTCCGCCGGACTGTTTTGGAGACTGCCGGTGGTCCGAAAAACATAGAACATGTTCATTCTTCCGCCCGGTTTTCGGGAGGAACATGAACATGTCGGTGCGATGGAGGAGGGCTTGAAACCGCAAACCTTGGTGAAAAGCCATCCCCATGCGTGCCAGAAACAGAGCAAATACCGGTATTTTTCCTGTGCTGTGTAAACACGGCCTTACTAGTTAAATCAACGAGGGAGAGCGAGAGGGAGAGCGAGAGCGATATTTTTTGTTAACCATAAAAATAAAAAAAAACTAAAATCGGGAATAGAACACACATTTCTTATTCATTTTTAACCTTTTACTAATGATATAAAATAAAAGAAAGCAGCATAAAAGGCAAAAAATATATTTATATAACCGCTTGCAATAAAACATCTTGTTCATTGCAAATCCATTTCTAGGTTATTTCGGATTGTTAACGGATCCATCTTGTACTCACCCCAGTTGGTTCAAGAAAGGCAGCACTCCGCTGGCAGTGAGGTAATGTGTGACTGTTCCACTTCCAGGTGATAGGCTTGTCCTTATGTACGGCTTCACCTTAAGTCCAGCTTCTATGGCCTTTTTAGCCAGAAGGCCTGTAAGAAAGTGTCCATCCATTTTTTTGCCATTTTACACAAATCAGTAGCAATTTAAATAAATTGTGGGCTTACATGAAATTTTGCAATACAGAATATAAAGTAAATGTAGCATCCTGCTCCATCTCTTTGCAGTTCCCTATTTTCTGGCTTTAAACCATTTTCGATCACAGAAAGTAACAAAACTTTCTAAACGTATGTCCTGTTGGAGCATATTATACAAGAAGGCAGGGAGAAAATTTTGCTGGAGGAAGCGGTGACAGTTCTCAGTAGCCATGCCCACTGCTCCTATATATAAGAGGGGGTATACCATGAGCCAACTCTCCCCTCCCCTCCCAAGAAGCATACAAGTATTTAAAACGGAGGACAAATTATAGGTGTCAAAGAGTGCACCCAGCAGGCATTCACAGGAAGACTTCGTCTTGGTCTATTCTCATAGTACTCTCTAAAAACGGATTCCAAAACCAGCTTTTTATGTCCCATACATAGTAAGGGAAAATCTCAGTGCAAATCGTCAATGTATAAAACTAAACACTATAGTGACAAGTGTTGCCAATAGGCACCCATGTTATGGAAACGCATACCTTGTGGTAGGAGTATATAATTGAAGAGTGCAAGACAAATACAGTGACCACTATATGAACTACCTTTCTTCTATACATTTATGCATGAACGATGCAGTTTTTGAAGTCAAAACCAATAAAGGATTTAAAACAAGATGTTTTAGCCCTTCCTGTGCCAATTATGACCCACTGCTGATTTTGGCCTCAAAAACTGCATCTAAAAACTTTACAGTCATGGCCAAAAGTTTTGAGAATGACACAAATATTATATTTTCACATGATCTATTGCCCTCTGGTTTTTATGTGTGTTTGTCAGATGTTTTTATCACATACAGAAATACAAGTGCAATTATATTATGATTACAAAAGCTTTTATTGACAGTTAGAATGAGTTAATGCAGCAAGTCAATATTTGCAGTGTTGACCCTTCTTCTTCAGGACCTCTGCAATTCTCCCTGGCATGCTCTCAATCAACTTCTGGACCAACTCCTGACTGATAGCAGTCCATTCTTGAACAATCAATGCTTGCATTTAGTCACAATTTGTTGTTTTTTGTTTGTCCACCCGTCTCTTGATGATTGACCACAAGTTCTCAATGGGTTTAAGATCTGGGGAGTTTCCAGGCCATGGACCCAAAATCTCTATGTTTGTTCCCTGAGCCATTTAGTTATCACCTTTGCTTTATGACCAGGTGCTCCATTCATGCTGGAAAAGGCATTGTTGATCACCAAACTGCTCTTGGACGGTTGGGAGAAGTTGCTCTGGAGGACATGTTCAGGTACCATTCTTTATTCATGGATGTGTTTTTGAGGCAAGACTGTTAGAGAGCGATTTCCCTTGGCTGAGAAGCAACCCCACACATGAATGGTTTCTGGATGCTTTACAGTTGGCATGAGACAAGACTGGTGGTATCGCTCACCTTGTCTTCTTCGAACAAGCTGTTTTCACGATGTTCCAAACATTCGGAAAGGGGATTCATCTGAGAAAATGACTTTACCCCAGTCCTCAGCAGTCCAATCCCTGTACCTTTGGCAGAATATCAGTCTGTCCCTGATGTTTTTTCTGGAGAGAAGTGGCTTCTTTGCTGCCCTCCTTGACACCAGGCCTTGCTCCAATGAGTCTCCGCGTTCAGTGCGTGCAGATGCACTCACACCTGCCTGCTGCCATTCCTGAGCAAGCTCTGCACTGCTGGTAGCCGATTCCGAAGCTGAAACACTTTTAAGAGACGGTCCTGCACGCTTGCTGGTCTTTCTTGGGCGCCCTGGAGCCTTTTTGGCAACAATGGAACCTCTCTCCATGAATTCCTATAATGATGCGATAGATTGTTGACTGAGGTGCAATCTTTCTAGCTGCGATACTCTTCCCTGTTAGGCCAGTTTTGTGCAGTGCAATGATGACTGCATGTGTTTCTTTAGAGATAACCATGGTTAACAGAAGAGAAACAATGATGCCAAGCACCAGCCTCCTTTTAACGTGTCCAGTGGTGTGATTCTTACTTAATCATGACAGATTGATCTCCAGCCCTGTGCTCATCAACACCCACACCTGTGTTAATGGAGCAATCACTGAAACGATGTTATATGGTCCTTTTATGGTATGCCTGCTATTAATTTGATATGTGTTTTGGGTGAAAAAGTTCATTTTCTAGGCAACTATTGACTTTGCAATTAATTGCTGTTAAGCTGATCACTCTTTATAACATTCTGGAGTATATGAAAATTGCCATTATAAAACCTGATGCAGTAGACTTTGTAAAAATTAACATTTGTATCATTCTCAAAACTTTTGGCCATGACTGTAAAAAGCTAAACTTTTGAACATAGCATGAAGTGCTGATTTTCTATCATACTGCCCACATAGCTAACAAATCAGTAAATCCCAAAGAATCGCTTTAAAAAGCAAGAAATGATGGGTGCAATGTATACACCTGTCACAGCTTTTACAAACATAACTTTTTATGAAACATAGGTGTAGATAAAATTCAGTAGAAAGAATAGGGACCAGTTGGAGATATTACATACACACACAAAGTATTACAATTACATATACATGTATTACAAGATCATACACAGTTGAGTCACATTTTTATGACCAAAGAGGAAGTTCTATGTGGTTCGGAGCTGCAGGCCTCCTGTAGTCTCTCTCGATGCCCTGGTGGACCAGTGCAATGTTTGCAGGATGCCTCGCTTCTAAAAGTTTACGACACTTTAAATAGAACATAAAAAATTATCTTAATAAAATACCTGCTGTTAACATGACAGAAGGGTTACAGTTGTTGGTACAGCTGATCACAGCAGCAATAAGCACGCAACCATGTGACAACGTGTATTGCGATCCTCCAAATGTAACAGGAACCTCTACTTTCTGCCTCTCGGCTGGAATTTGAAATCCTCTCAGGCCCACCTAACAAAATGAAAAAAATAGTTACAAATTCCAAAAACTTCACAAAATCTGTTTGTTTCGTGTTTAAATAAATGATTTAGAAAGAAGAAAATGTAAAATTTGGTCCATGAGAGTCCAACCAAGTGTGCAATTTACTGTACCCTACATGTGTACTATTTTTACAAATGACACCACTTTTGTAAGTTTAAATTTTAGGGCGAGGACTAGTACATGAATAATATAGACCTTGGGAACTAAAGATCTTCCATACAGTCCTTACACAAAATATTACATTAAATTATTAACATAATAGTTTGCAAATTATGCTCTCTAAGGGTGAATGTAAATGGGACAGATTTTTGCAGATATTTTCCGCAGAAAATCTGCAACAGATTGTGCAAGTTCTGGTTCGGATTGTTTCTGCATATTATCTGCAGCTTATCGCCCAGTGAGTTCATATATAATATATCATGACATTATTATTATTATCATCATCATCATTTATTTTAAAGCGCCATTGATTCCAGGGTGCTGTACATTCGAGGGCAGTTAAATACATAACATGTCAAACGAGTACAATGATAACAATGAATGACTTACAACGGGCTCAACAGAGAGAGAGAGGACCCTGCCGCGAGGGCTTACACTCTATAAGGAGGAGGAGAGAGACAGGAGGTGGGGGGCAGACATGTTTATGGGGTAGTACAGTGGCAGCAGGGTTATTATAGGTTATAGGCAATCCTGAAGAAATGGGTTTTCAGGTTGCTTTTGAAGCTGGTGAACGTGGAGGAGAGTCTGATGTGTTGCGGCAGTGAGTTCCAGAGTGTGGGGGAAGCACGCGAGAAGTCTTGGAGACGGTTGTGTGAGGAGCTGATAAGAAGAGAACAAAGAAGAAGGTCCTGTGAGGAGTGGAGATTGCGAGAGGGGAGATATCTGTAGATTAAGGCAGAGATGTATGGAGGGGAGAGGTTATGGAGAGCCTTGTAGGTCAGGGTTAGTAGCTTGAAATGAATTCGCTGGGCAATGGATAGCCAGTGAAGGGATTGGCAGAGGGGAGAGGCAGAGGAGTAGCGGGGAGAGAGGTGGATAAGATGCACAGCAGAGTTGAGAATGGTTTAAAGGGGAGCAAGAGTGCTAGATGGGAGGCCACAGTAGTCTAGGTGGGAGATGACAAGGGCGTGGACGAGCATTTTTGTGGTGTCGAAGTTGAGGAATGAGCAGATGCGAGAGATATTTTTCAGGTGGAAGCGGCAGGCAGAGGTGAGGGCTTGAATGTGTGGTTTGAAAGACGGAGCAGATTCGAGGATTACCCCAAGGCAGCAGACTTGCGGAATAGGTGAGAGTGTACAGCCGTTGACTGAGATTGAGAGATCAGGTGGAGGGATGGAGTGGGACGGTGGAAAGATAATGGGGGAGAAACACCAAGGGTGAGATTTGTTATGAATATGTTTTATATAAAACATACCCTGCAAAAAGTAGGATGAAATAGCATAGAAGACTTTAATATTCCATACTAAAAGGTATTGACTAATCGGCTACCATATAAGCATGGCATTCATTTGATTGAAACCTCGAGAAGCTCCAATGAGATCATTGTCCATATAGTGACAGCTGTCACTGGAGCTCCACAAGGCAGAGTAGAAGGGAAGTCCTGGGCTTTGGGTTACTGCCGACAGGCACCCAACAAAAGTGATTTTGACCGCTGCCACTGACTGATTTCTTTAGGGAAAGCTCTGATGATGTAACTGTTCATACACGGAAAGTTCCCAAAGATGGACTGTATAGATTGATTTCAGGCTGCAACAATTTTCGACTGTATGGCTGAGGTATATGTCAGAAATACATCTAATGGGCAACCCACAAATTGGAATTACTTGCAAATCTGCAGCAAAACCCACAGAAATTCTACTTCATTTAATGGGGAAACCTGTAATAGAGCCACACAAAATGCAAGATATAAATTAATGCATTGAGGTTTTAAAAATCCCCATAGTAAGTGAATTTCCACAGACAATATTTCCACCATGGAGATATGAGACTGGCCGATATTGTAATTTTCTGTATTCAAATCCGCAATAAATCCGAACTCTGAGCATTCACCCTAAATCAGGTGTGTGCAACCCGCAGTCTGCAGCCTAGTTGCAGCCCCCTTTCTCTTGAATAGATAGAGCCAATAGGCAGACACAGCTGATCTTCTGCCACTGTCATCACATGGGTTTATAATGAGCAGTTTCCTTCGTAGTAAAGGAAAGTGCTCATTACATAATGCAGGCTCCTACCACACAGACATGGCCTAAAACTGTGTGACAGGTGTACCCGACAACGCACAGGTTAACATGGGTGCCTGTCATGCAGTTTACAGGCTATGCAGGAGCCTGCATTAACTAATCAGAGTTTTCCCCAGTAGTAAGTGCAGGTGTTTATTGGGTACACAGCACCAGAGCGGATATCAACTCAGTACAGATTCCTCCAAAAACACAAGCAGCAGCTTCAGGTGGGCAGTATAAAGAGCTCTGGTCCAACTGTGAACATGGACTCCTCTCTGAGGGAGAGGAGGAGATTAGGAAGATCCAAAGCGAGTGATCACATTAGACTGGATTTACACATGCAATTTCAGATGTAGCTTTTTTTTTTTAGGTTTTGAAAACACCTTTTCACTTAAACATGCTTCAAAATCCTTCTTCATTTCAGTGACAGATACTCGATCTTGCGGTCTTTTGGGTCCACTTACATATGCAACAATAGTGTTTAAATTGATTTCCAAGACCTAAAAAATAAATTAAAATATATAATATTATTATTATAGGAAAGTCAAAAAAAATTTAAAGCAGTAGAAATAGCAATTTACAACCGTTGCATCTTTCTATGACTTAAAGGGGTTTTCTCACCATGCTTTTAGCACTTTTGCACTTAAAATGCAACGTTTGAAGTGGCTTACTCATATGGAAGTCATTAATCGGCTTCGTATTCTCACTCTCTAGAGACTTATTTAGTCAGCCAACGGGAACAGCAACATAACTTGTAAGTAGTCCAGTGAAGAGATAGGAATAAAAACTCTATTTAGTTCAAATGACAGGAGTAAAACAATCTCAGATACCGGTAATGAATTTCCGACCATGTTGGTCAATCTTCTTAGCCTGTAAAGCACCCAAGTGGTCTGAAACGCGTAGCAGGTACCAGAGATTACTCCTGTTATTTCTATAATCTCACTAGACTACCTACAAGTTTTATTGCTGCTACCGTTGGCCAACTGAATAAGTCTCAGGAGAGTGAAAATACGAATCTGAATTTTTGCACACTCGCTGTCTAGCAGGCTGTGGGTGGATAGTCAACTTCTAGCCAGCCGTTACTCTGATATTGCAGGAGATTACAGATAAACCCATGCTTTTCAGTCCTCACAGCACATGCACCTTTTGTTTAGTGAAGCTAATCTTGTTAGGGCCAGTTCACATGGCTTATTGCCGGCGTAATTGCGGGGACGGAATCCATAGTTCTCATTACCATAATGCCTGGCACGGATTGCAGCCGTATTGTGCTGCAGTACGGCTGAAATCCGTGCCAGAAATAAGCCGTGTGAACGGCCCCTTTGATGTAATTAGTTTGCTCGGAGCTCAGTCCCTCCGTGGAGTGATGTCACTCCCTGCTCTCAGCTAATCAGAAAACAGAGGTCCCTGTTGTCAACTAATCAGATAATGAACTCCGTCTGGTATGCAGGTAACCATAAAAACCTGTGTGCACTTTAGAGCACATAAATGCTCTCAACTTATGACTAAAGTAAAATCTATAAAACAAGGAAAAACAGCAGCACTTTCAACACCAAAATAAACAAATGAGTGCCAGCAAAAAAAATAAATTACCCAAAGTCACAGGTCCAATTCAATAATCAAGAAAAATTGCAGCACTCCCAATTGAGAAATAAATGAAAAAAAAAAAAAAAAGACTTTTATTCCATAATTTTCAAAGGTTAAATGAGAAATGCTATTTATTAATGTAAAATCTAATGACCAATGTATTTAGAAAAGGGTTTCATCATTTTTGGTTGACAGCTAATTTTTGTAGTGAGAAAACCCCTTTAATCTCCATCAGTCACTGTTTTTTTTCTGACATTTTGACACAGAATAAGAGGTCTGGAAAATAAGAAAAAAAAAAACATTGTGCAGTTTGTCCAATATTCCTGTGCAAAGAATACTCAACATATGCTATGCCAAAATCCAAAGCATATCTTCAAACAAACATGCACAATTTGGCGTGGATTTGCGACTGTCGATTTACTTGCAGAAATGCTGCAGATTTTGCATTGCTGATATCTGCAGCATTGCCATTATATATGAAGGAACCATTAGTGGAAAATTTACACATGACATATGCATTACAAGGCAGATGAATAAAATCTTACAAAATCTTATACATACAGGGTACAGAAATTTACCACACACAATTTGTACTGTAGTGCAGATTTTAATATATAGAGAATCTCAAATCTAGCATTATGGAATTTGTTGCACATCTACAAATAATAAACAAAATCTACAATGGTATAATAAATATAAAAAAAAGTGTTAGATTAAATATAACAATCCCTTAGTGCTCCTATGTAACAGATTGTTAAATAATGAGGATGGACCCCTCTTAAGCATTTCTATCCCCTGTGTTTACCTTGGAATACCTTGGTATTCTTGTACCATTTTCTTCTTTAAGTAACTTTACAGCTTTTAAATAGGCTTCAAATATCCGTAGTCTGTGTGGATCAACGCCTATCATGAGAAGAAAAAAAAAAAAAATGAAAAAAAAAATAAGTGACATCATGTAAAGGAACGCCACTTGGTAGTTGGTCTCCAGTTACGCATTTTGAATTTTTAACCAACAACATATGCTACTGTCACTAAAAGATGGACACTAAAGGTTAGGAATACACACTGTGGCCAGGTCCCTCATCTGATACGTCCACCAATGACAACAGAAATGTCTGCTAACTTACGTAGCCATTGGTGAAGGCATTGGAGACAAGACTATTGGCACCATATATTACTAGTCCAAGCTAAAAAGGTTAAGTTCTGCAGCACTGCCCCCACTTCTGCAGATAATTATCTAATCAGTCTAAGCACAAGGTGTAAGGTTGCTTTCACACAGTGCAGTTCTGGTGCCGTTTCAACTGCGCTCCAATTAAACTGCCTTTATTACCAGCAAGCTTCTTTCACTTCTCTAAACTGTTTGGAAAGTGAGTAATCCATTTGTGTGTTTGTAATCCACAAGACTTCAAACACAGTAATTGATTACTTACTTGAACCACCTTTCTGAACAATTTAGACAACTGAAAGAAGCTTGCTGGTGATAAAGGCAGTTTAATTGGAGCACAGTTAAAACTGCACCAGAACTGCGCTGTGTGAAAGTACCCTAAAAGCAACAACTGAGATCAACAGAAAAAAATGGAACCATAAAGAGTAGGTTCACACGTTGCATTCTTGTTTCGTTATTCAACTGCATCAAAAACACAAGCAGTAAAGGAAAAAAAAAAAAAGTTAAAAATGCACATTTTGCAAGAAATGCACATTTTAAAAAAAAATTAACCCAGATCTCAGCTATGTTCCAAATGGGAGTTAATTCCAAAACCACCTGCATAAAGAAAAAAAAAAAAAAAAGGAATGCGTTTTTTGCTGCAGTTGAGAAATACGACCCATATGTAGAAAACATTGTTATGTGCTACAACACAGAATAAAAGGAACTCAGAGTCAGTAATGCCTAGCTTGCAAAAAAAAAAATGGATGGGAGAGTGACTCTACAAGGGGCCAACATAAAGAAATCCTCTCAACTTGTTCATGTTATGGGGTGGAGCACGCCACAGAAGACTACACAACAACGAAGTCACTGAGAAAAAGCAATAAAGCTAATAATTTTTTTTTTTTTTTTTAAAAAACACACAACAACCACACCACACACACAAGCCGCTATCAAGCACATTGTTGCCCGTAATAGAAGAATCTGAAGATACAAAAGTGTACA
>JAODAL010001650.1:120000-221845 GCA_025379985.1 Phyllomedusa bahiana
AGAAGCAATATTTAAAGGTGCTGCAGCAAAATTTAAAGGGCCGGAGGCCTAACTGTGAAGTGGTGATTAAAAGAGACTGAGTCTAAGAGAGGAAGACACACCCGTATACAGTCTGTTGCCTGTGTGGGAAGGCTGCCTCTGTGCACAGGAGAATATCTCTGGAGAAATAGGGGACGCAACCCAGTACAGAGATTGTGTGTGTGTTAAAAGACTGTGTTGCTGCTACCTGAAGTGGTGCAGGTGAAGTCTTGCCACAGCGAGATTTAAAGGGCCAGAAGCCTATAATGGGTGCTGCATAATTCATGAGTGTTGATGTAATTTTTTTTTTTTTGTTTGGCTATGGAGGAACTCCTTGCCCAGCTGAAGCAGTCCATGAAGGAGTCTGAGCTGACTGCCACCATGCGGGAGGAAAATAAAAGGCTCCAGGCACAGCTGAGACCGAGAGAAAGGCTGTGTCACCAAGGGAGACTGCACAAGATGATGTGAGAGCCCGACGTGCTGATGTGGAAGATGACTGCAGAGGAAGATGTGGAGGTCTTCCTTACAGCGTTTGAGCGGGTGGCAGTAAGCGAGAGGCTACCTCCAGAACAGTGGGCAGATGTCCTGGCGCCCTATCTGACTGGTAGAACCCAGAGGGTGTACTGTGGTTTATCCCTGCAGAACAGTAGAAACTACTCCAAACTTAAAAGGGAGATTGTGGAGTGTCTGGAGTTAACAAGGACTGTTGATGTCCAGGACGATACAAAGCCAGAAGTGGGAAAATCTGTTGCTATGGGCAACCAACCTGAGGACTGCCGGAGCGGATGTCCTGTGGCCAGGAGGCAGTTTCGTCCGTCAAGGAGAGAGTCCCTGTCCAACAGTCTGAACATGTGCCAGGGGGCAGTAAACGTGTGCCCAGAAATGGTGCCAAGTGAGACGGTGATACAGGGACTTGAAAAGTCTCATGGACTTTATGATTATGCTTTGTCTGAAATGTTGCCTATTGAAAATGCTACTAATGGGTTACATATACCTGTAGCCAATAGCCACGTCACACAGCCTGAGCAGGGGGAGGTTATCTGTAGCACAGAGTGTGAACAAGCAGTAGAGGAGAGCAG
Source organism: Phyllomedusa bahiana (assembly GCA_025379985.1). Lineage (NCBI taxonomy): Eukaryota > Metazoa > Chordata > Amphibia > Anura > Hylidae > Phyllomedusa > Phyllomedusa bahiana. Next base: position 121,098 of record JAODAL010001650.1, read on the forward strand.
CGCAGGTCTGCCCCTAGAGGTCATGGCTGTCAGAGCTATGGGGGAAGTAAAGGCAGTGTGTGCTGCTAAGGACACTTCAGCCAGTGCAGCAGAGGGGGTTAGCTCTAGTGTGCCCCTGGAGGTCATAGGGGAGTGCAGCCCAAGTAGCACAGGTGATGTGTGTCCTGTGGCGGATGACAATCTGGAGAAAGGTGCCATCGCTACAGGCTCAGGTTTAACCAATGCGGTTGCCCATAGCAACATGGTTTCTTCTGTACCTCCTGCTGTGAAAACGTATGAGTGTGAAGTGTCTGGAGTCCAGCTGGTGAGTGTGTCTGACAGTGACCCCAGCGCACTGTGTGTACCTGATGGTAGCCTGCAAGTCGCAGGTAATGCGTGCCCAGTGCTTGATAACCAACCATTCTGTCCCAGTGTGAACGTGACCAGTGTATTGCTGGAAAGAGAGAGCCCAAATCCTGGGAATGAGGGCTGTGCTGCAGAGTGCGAGGAGACTAGCTTAAAGAGGGTGTGTCCAGACCCTAGAGGGGTGTATGCCTGTATGAATGAGGCCTCAGAGAAATATGAAGATATGTTTGTAAAGATAACGTGTGCAGAGGCAGATTCTGTGTGCAGCCCTGAGCAGTGTATCTGTGATGGAGATCCAGATGGCGACACCATAGAGGGTGAAGAGAAGGGCCATGCTGGGACCTGTAGTCCCCCGGTGTTCACATGTTCCAGTGTCTGCTATTTTTCCAGTAGCTTTCACTGCAGTGGTCACAAAGACAGCAAAGATGGAAAGAGTGAGCTGCTAGACACCACTGAGATGCCTGTATGCTTAAACCCTAGTGAGGGGGATGTGTTTAAATCCCCAGATGGTAAAGAGGAGCCGGGGTCTGAAGCAAATTATACATTTTTTATGGAAGGTATGGAGGAAAATATCAAAGATGAGTTATGTCCGGTGGAGTGGGATAACTTATATGTGGGTGCCTTGTTCAGCCAGATGTCTGCTGCCCCTACTGGTCTTGAGAAGGTGATTGAGTTGTCTAATGTGAACACAGCCAGGTTGGTTGTTGAGTTGGAGAACCATAAGGAGGTTAGCCGGGCTGCTAGTGACTCCAGTGCATGGTATGACTTTGATAGTGAGCAAGATATAGGAGTGACCCAGATAGAAACCGAGAGTTCTCCCTTAGAGATGGGTGTAGGGGAGGTGAAGGAAACATCTCCACACATTGCTGCCAAGGGTCTGCTGCTAAACGGAGCAGGTGAAAGCTGTGCACAGGGGCATGTGTCCTCTGATATGGGTGAGGTCCTGACTGCAGAGCAGACACGGCTTGTGGCCCCTGTAGTGCAATATAAGCCTCCTCAAGTGGTCACCACAGGTCAAGTACCTGTGGTAGGCTGTGAAGCTCAGGTGAGTGCCAGTGACCCCTGTAGTCAGGCAAGGATATTGCAGGAAAAAACGGAAACAGGCCATGAAGGTGGTCCTCCCACTGCTGTAAGTCAGGGGTATGGAGGGACGAGCAAGTCCTCAGATATTAGAAACTCACCTGGTAAGGAGGCTGAGGTAATCTGCAGAGCTTCCCTTGTTGTTGCGACTATCTTCAATAATAATGTTATTATTGACCTACAGGTGAAGAGTGGCACAGAGGTACCTTCTCTCACAGTCGATCCTACTGCAGTGGAGGGTATCATCACTAAGGGGGTCAGTGAGGTAGACCATATTTCCTCTGGTAGGAACCAAGTGACAGCAAGTAGCCCAGAGGCGGAGCTTCAGGGTCCAGTGAAATTTGAAGCTGTATCTGACCCTAAGAGACAGGAGATGGTCAGTGAGGACCAGAGGCCTGGTGATGAAGAGAAATTTGGGTCTCATGATGAGCCTGCAGACAAAGAGGTAGCAGGTTTTGGCTCAGGTGCAGCCCTAAGGGCCATGGTGTATAGAGACCCTGAGAAGTGTGCTGTTCTTACCGCTTCTGATAACATTAGTGGGGTTACTGAGACAAACCAGGGGCCGCTTGCTTATGTGAGACCCAAGATAGCGAAAACTCTGCCCAGAGGGCACAATGCCAAAGTAATTGGTGTGTGTAAGCAGCCTACAAGGGCTGATAGCGCTGGTAATGGGATTGTCATTAGTAACCCTGTGAATGTCTGCATGCGGGCTGTGGGTGATGGCCTCCTTGTAGTAGAGTGTGCGTGGGTTGTGACACCTATAGTAAGTGGCAGTAAACTGTCTGTTGCCCAATGTGTGTTGAGTGCATGCTATGAGCCCACAACTAAGTTGTATGTGGACCAGGTCATCTCTGCCCCTGCGGATATAGGGAAGATGTTGCCCCAAAGTAGGAGCTTTGACCCCGGAGGGAGCCTGGGCAATGTGAGAAAGCCCTACGGGCTTTATCAGAGGGGAGGGATATGTGACAGAGCGACTGCTGGTAGTCGCATGATCCTGCCACTAGAGGGTCTACGGCCGGAGACCCTCTGCAGATGTGCCACCGAGGAACTGGGCTCGGTGGGGAAAAGCCACCTATTTTGTGTCAGTATTATATTACTGTCACTTACGGTAGCGGCTAGAATAGCTGCAAGGCAGTTAGGTATGGGGTGGCTCTTCCGGGACAGCTATAGTGTCGGGCGGGTGGCTGTCCCCGCATTCCAGGTCCCTGGGTTCCAGCCCAGATATTGGACATCTCTGGAGGCCTATAAAAGCCTAGTACTCCAGGTGATCTGGGGGCGTGGCTGTTACCTGAAGGTGTGAAGCAGCAGAGCTGAGAGAGAGCTCTGGCCCCCAGAGGCTACAGGGAAACCCAGGACACAGTGTGGAAACTGTATGTTTGAGGGGCTGTGCGAGAGGCACAGACCTCGGGACAGAGAGGGACTCTGTGAGTAAGTCAGTGGCCAGACGGCCAAGGATTTTATTTTTTGTGTTTGTTTTGTACTCTGTGTGCCTTAATAAAGTTGGCTGAAGCTGTAAAGAGAAGCCTAGTGTTGGAGTGCCCTTATCGTTCTACCAAGGACGGCGATCCAAAGCGAGAAACCCCCAGGACAGACCAAGATGGTGTCCCAGAGCTGAGCAGCAGCTTACAATATATATATATTACTCACCGGCCACTTTATTAGGTACACCATGCTAGTAACGGGTTGGACCCCCTCTTGCCTTCAGAACTGCCTCAATTCTTCGTGGCATAGATTCAACAAGGTGTTGCAACGATGCTCAATTGGTACCAAGGGGCCCAAAGAGTGCCAAGAAAGTATTCCCCACACCATGACACCACCACCAGCCTGAACCGTTGATACAAGGCAGGATGGATCCATGCTTTCATGTTGTTGACGCCAAATTCTGACCCTACCATCCGAATGTCGCAGCGGAAATCGAGACTCATTAACCAGGCAACGTTTTTCCAATCTTCTACTGTCCAATTTCGATGAGCTTGGGCAAATTGGAGCCTCAGTTTCCTGTTCTTAGCTGAAAGGAGTGGCACCCGGTGTGGTCTTCTGCTGCTGTAGCCCATCTGCCTCAAAGTTCGCCGTACTGTGCGTTCAGAGATGCTCTTCTGCCTACCTTGGTTGTAACGGGTGGCTATTTGAGTCACTGTTGCCTTTCTATCAGCTCGAACCAGTCTGCCCATTCTCCTTTGACCTCTGGCATCAACAAGGGATTTCCGCCCACAGGACTGCCGCTCACTGGATGTTTTTTTCTTTTTCGGACCATTCTCTGTAAACCCTAGAGATGGTTGTGCGTGAAAATCCCAGGAGATCAGCAGTTTCTGAAATACTCAGACCAGCCCTTCTGGCACCAACAACCATGCCACGTTCAAAGGCACTCAAATCACCTTTCTTCCCCATACTGATTATATATATATATATATATAGTTAGTCATGGCCAAAAGTTTTGAGAATGACACAAATATTATATTTTCACATGATCTGTTGCCCTCTGGTTTTTATGTGTGTTTGTCAGATGTTTTTATCACATACAGAAATACAAGTGCAACCATATTATTATTAACAAAAGCTTTTATTGACAGAATGAGTTAATGCAGCAAGTCAATATTTGCAGTGTTGACCCTTCTTCTTCAGGACCTCTGCAATTCTCCCTGGCATGCTCTCAATCAACTTCTGGACCAAATCCTGACTGATAGCAGTCCATTCTTGCACAGTCAATGCTTGCATTTTGTCACAATTTGTTGGTTTTTGTTTGTCCACCCGTCTCTTGATGATTGACCACAAGTTCTCAATGGGATTAAGATCTGGGGAGTTTCCAGGCCATGAACCCAAAATCTCTATGTTTTGTTCCCTGAGCCATTTAGTTATCACCTTTGCTTTATGGCAAGGTGCTCCATCATGCTGGAAAAGGCATTGTTGATCACCAAACTGCTCTTGGACGGTTGGGAGAAGTTGCTCTTGGAGGACATTTTGGTACCATTCTTTATTCCTGGATGTGTTTTTAGGCAAGACTGTTAGAGAGCCGATTCCCTGGGCTGAGAAGCAACCCCACACATGAATGGTTTCTGGATGCTTTACAGTTGGCATGAGACAAGACTGGTGGTATCGCTCACCTTGTCTTCTCCGAACAAGCTGTTTTCCAGATGTGCCAAACATTCGGAAAGGGGATTCATCTGAGAAAATGACTTTACCCCAGTCCTCAGCAGTCCAATCCCTGTACCTTTGGCAGAATATCAGTCTGTCCCTGATGTTTTTTTCTGGAGAGAAGTGGCTTCTTTGCTGCCCTCCTTGACACCAGGCCTTGCTCCATGAGTCTCCGCCTCACAGTGCGTGCAGATGCACTCACACCTGCCTGCTGCCATTCCTGAGCAAGCTCTGCACTGCTGGTAGCCCGATTCCGAAGCTGAAACACTTAAGAGACGGTCCTGGCGCTTGCTGGTCTTTCTTGGGCGCCCTGGAGCCTTTTTGGCAACAATGGAACCTCTCTCCTTGAATTCCTTGATGATGCGATAGATTGTTGACTGAGGTGCAATCCTAGCTGCGATACTCTTCCCTTTTAGGCCAGTTTTGTGCAGTGCAATGATGACTGCACGTGTTTCTTTAGAGATAACCATGGTTAACAGAAGAGAAACAATGATGCCAAGCACCAGCCTCCTTTTAAAGTGTCCAGTGGTGTGATTCTTACTTAATGACAGATTGATCTTCAGCCCTGTCCTCATCAACACCCACACCTGTGTTAATGGAGCAATCACTGAAACAATGTTAGCTGGTCCTTTTAAGGCAGGCCTGCAATGAAGTTGAAATGTGTTTTGGGGGAAAAAGTTCATTTTCTAGGCAACTATTGACTTTGCAATTAATTGCTGTTAAGCTGATCACTCTTTATAACATTCTGGAGTATATGCAAATTGCCATTATACAAATTGCCATTATAAAACCTGATGCAGCAGACTTTGTAAAAATTAACATTTGTATCATTCTCAAAACTTTAGGCCATGACATATATATATATATATATATATATATATATATATATATATATATATATACACAATATACACACACACACACACACACACAAACACACACACACACACACGTATATATATTATACATATACACACACAAATGAACACTTATACATACACTGTGTATATGCATTAAAAGGGAGGTGAGTTTCCGGGTCAAGTGTTGGATTCTGTCCTGCACCTGAATGTCGTGAGATGTGTCACGTCTTTTATAGAGGTGTTACAGTCATTGATTCCATGGAGGGGTTATTTATCATGCCCTGTCCTAATGGGTCCTTTTGGCAGCCATGCCAGTTAACACAGAGGAGCTAATGAGGAAAGGTGGGAGAAAGGTGGGAGAAGGATGGATGTAAGCCAGACTAGCCGTCCCACAGCCCCTGGGTGGCTTTGCACATGGCGTGTGGCAGTGGGAGTAATAGTACATGACTAATCTTGGCCATAATCCATCTTTTCCATGGTTCATTTAGGAGATTGTGGCCAAGAAACCAAGCCACTGCTCCCATCTTATACACGAGAATTTTTGGTTTCAGGGAAAGACAGAAATGGAAATCAGGAATTTGTCACATTCATATTTGTCATGTTTGGGTTGGTAAATTCATACTTGGGAACTTGGCGGTCATGATATCTAGCTAGGAGAAGTTGTAGCGCAAGCTGGAATTATGACTTAATGTCCGCTGCATGTAATTCGTCATTGTCTTCTGTGACTTAAGTAGGAGGAGGGACTGGGGAGTTTTGGAGCTTCCTTATGAACATCTTGGGGTGTCACAGAGCAGTGTCAGAGCCAGGAGTTACCACAAAGTGTAGATTTTTAACTGATCCATTTGGAAAAGGTCTGTTTTTCCTTATTTTATCCCAATTGTTTAAATACTTTTGTGCACGTTTTAATGCATGTGCTATTTTGTAATTCTTGTAACCAAGCATTGTAACTTTATATTAAAGCTTAAAACTTTAATACATCTCCAAGACAAACACTGCCGTGCTAAAGACAATGCGAGTAAAGTTGCTGGACTGGCCAAGCATGTCTCCAGAACTAAAACCTATTGGCCATCTGTGGGGCAAGGTGAAGGAGCGCAAGGTCTCTAACATCCACCTGCTCTGTGATGTCATCATGGAGGAGTAGAAGAGGATTCCAGTAGCTGCAACCTGTGAAGCTCTAGTGAACTCCATGCCCAAGAGAGTTAAGGCAGTGCTGTAAAATAATGGTGGTCACAAAAAATATTGACAATTTGGGCACAATTTGTCCATTTTCACTTAGGGGTGTATGCACTTTGGTTGCCTACGGTTTAGACATTGATAGCTTGGTTTGATTTTAGGGTGCACCAAATTTACACTGTTACACAAGCTGTACACGGACTACTTTACATTGTATCTAATTGTCATATTTTCAGTGCTGTCACATGAAAAGCTATAATACAATATTTACAAAAATGTGAGGTATGTACTCACTTTTGTGAGATACTGTATAATTATTTTTTGGTCATTCGCCCTACCCGGAAAAAAAGAGAAGTTTAAAAAAAAAACTGAGTTAAGAATTATCATAAAAGTTAGTTGCATACACCCAAATTGGTAATCAAAAACAGACTGCCCCCTGGAACCTTTTGTCATGAAAAACAGGAACAATTATTATTTCTGAAGGTGAGAAAAAGGACACTGTCAGCCATATACAGCATATGGTTGGTATGTTCTTTATACTTTTTCTATTGGCCAATAGATATTTTAAGGGGAATTACTTATATTTCAACTGGTATGTAAAGACCTTGGTGATAGTTATTTAGGACAGCTCACACATGCGCTTTTGGGCCCTTTTTCCCTGTTGGCATACTTCCTTTTGGGCATTTGTCTTTTGTTATGGGTTGGTATTTTCAATTTAGATTTGTTTATACATGAATTACTTTCCATACATATTTATTGTTTAGCACTTGATTGAATATATTGTTGTATGATTCTCATTTTTCTTTTTTGCAAAACTAAGTTTATCGTTTTTGTACCAATCCCTTTATAGTCCGTTATCCTTACCTGGGGAGATATACAATCTTGGTTGTGTGTGTTTTTAATCATTTTCAGTAGTTGTGATTAACAGCTCTCTTATTTAATAAATTCATGGTATTTTAACCTTACTTTTACGTTATGCGTTGAAAAAAAGTGTTCTCAGTCTAGTCAAAATTGTGGCAATTGGTCAGTGAGAAAATGATTAAAATCTTACCTTTCAAATGGGGTGTACGCATTTATACTGAGCATTATGTATGCTACACACAAATCAAAGAATAAAACAAAACATATACTTCACTATTTGGCTTTAATTTGTGAAAAAGTTATATATATACACACACGCCATCCAGACAGCTAGTCCAGAATGCTTACCGGTCTGTTTCAGGTGGCTAAGGGTTACTTGGTCCACTGGAAAGAAGGCCACTGTTGCACCATACTCTGGACACATGTTGGCTATTGTAGTCCGGTCAGCAACTGAAAGCTGAGACACCCCCTCTCCAAAAAATTCAACAAATCTCCCAGATAAATCAGCTTGCCTTAAGTGCTGCAGGGGGAAAAAAAAAAGGAAAGCGTTTGGCTCTGAAGAATTTGCATGGAAAGGTGTGTTAAGGTTAACCTTTAAGCCCATGAAAACAATGAGTTTTTCGGTTCGAAAAATCCATTGCAGAACCATTTCAATCATAGTAAAGGTCATGCTCTCAGATTTCTGTCTTAAATTTTCACTTTACATGTGGCGGATATCACCATTGATTAGCACCATAATTTCCAGTGCAGAAGCCATGTGTCAATTAAGTGGCATCCTTGTTTTTTTTCCTGTGCCCCTGACCAACAAACCCAGGATGGAAAAATATGCGCTGTATAAAACGTGATGTGGATTTCCGGTTTCAGGTGAAAAACGGATAGAATTTAGCTTGAAACTTCTGTGTACTCTGCACATAAAAAAAACCACCACAGTAGTGTGAATTGGGCCTTAGGGTATGTTCACCCGACTGACTGACAAACCCGATTATAATCCATGTCACATTTTTTCCTAGACTTTAGAAGAAAATAAAAAAGCGGCACAGGAAAAAAGGGACGTCAACTTTTGATGACTCCGTCCTGAATCAACGCCGAGTCTGCCCATAGAATGCCCACGCTGAAATCTACCCCAAAATTCAATGATAAATACCATGTCAACAATTGAAAAAATGGATTTTTGTACTTACCGTAAAATCCCTTTCTCGTCCAATTCATTGGGGGACACAGCACCTTGGGTATAGGCCGTTGCCTCCGGAGGCGGACACTAGGCGGATCAAACGAGTCGGACCCGCCCCGGTGGACTATATCCCTCCTGCTGACGCCAGGCTGATCAGTTGGTACCAAAGCCGTGGCCGAGAGAAAGGACAACAGAGACACCCCTACCCCTGCAAACACGACTATGAGGGTGGGACCTGTGTCCCCCAATGAATTGGATGAGAAAGGGATTTTACAGTAAGTACAAAAATCCATTTTTCTCGCCAATCATTCATTGGGGGACACAAACCTGGATGTCCAAAGCTGTCCCAAGGGGGGGAAAAAAAAACTAAAAAAAATTTTCTCAGCAGTGAAAACCCCTAAGAAACTGCTGCCAAAAAAAAAGTATTAAGGTTTGATACCGGGAGGCAAAACATAAATTTAAAAAAAAAGGACCAAGCCATGGCTTTTTGCCCCTACCCCCCCCCAAAACCGCCCGGAACCCCCCAACCCCCCCCGGGGAATTACAGTGACCCGAAAAATAGGGGACTCCCCCTCGAGCAAGGCTTCCCCCTTTCCGCCGGATCCAGCTGGCAATGGTCCCCCTTAGGGGGGGCCGGGCCCCATCCCCCGGGGGGAGCCCCCGGAACAACAAAAGGCACCCCCCCTAAAGGACCGGGACAGAGAGGAGATGCGAACACCCCTGACCATCCAAACATGCAACCCCCGCTCTCGTGGATGAAAGGCGAGGGGCAAAAAGGGGGCGAACTAGCCCTCATTAAGTGAAATGAAACACCACCTTAGGAGAAACGAAGGACCGGACGCAAACCCCTTGCCCTTATGCAAATAAAAAAAGGAGATTTGCTGAAAAGCCGCCAGTTCCGACACTCGGCGGAGGAAGAAGGGCCACCAAAAATGCCACATTCCAAAGAAAGAAAACGTAGGAGAACCCCCGAGCAGCCAAAAGGTAAAGACGCATGGCCCTTAACACAAGATTAATCCCAGGTTAAATAGGCCTACAAACCCAGGGACCGAATGCCGACCCCTGCAAAAACGTTGACCGCGCGCAGGGGCTAGCTTGCCTGAAAAAAAAACCGAGAGGGAAAATTTGACCCTTCAGGGAAAAAACAGGCTGAGCCCGAGCTCCAGGCTTGCTGCAGGAAAGATAGCCCCCTTGGAACCAAAAAATACTAAGGGGGGAAACCTGGGGGCCCTCACCCCAGTGAAAAAAAAGACTTCCAGGTACGGTAATAATCCGGGCGGACTGCGGCTTGCGCGCCGGAATCATGGTTGGATAACCGCCTGCGACAACCGCGAGTTTTTCATATCCGGTTTAAACAGCCACGCCCGTAAATTGCAGTTTGGTAAGGTAGGGTGGAAAAGGCCTTGTGAGAGGAGACTGGGCAAGGGGGGCCAAGGAGCGTCGCCAGCGGGCGCAATCCCGTACCGGCCCGCAGGCCAGTCGGGGCGATGAGGATAGGGGGTCCCCTTTCGGACTTGGGGCCCTTGAGCACCCGAGGAAGGAGAGGCCAAGGAGGAAACAGATAGAAAACCAAAGTGCTAAGGCAGGCTAACGCATCTGGCTAGGGCCGGGGGATCCCTGGCTCGGGACACGTATTTCGGTAGGGTGTTTTCAGACGGGACGCAAATAGGTCGACTTGGAGTTCCTTTTTCCGGCAAAGGTGGTGAAAATTTCCGGAAAAAGCCCCCACTTCCGGGGGTCGTTTTCGTCCGACTGAGGTGGTCGGCCAACCCAAATTTTCTACCCCTGGGATGAAAACTGGAAAATTTCCCGGAAACCCCATTGTTCCGCCCAGCGAAAAAATCCTCGCGGTTTCCCCTGAAAAACCGCCGACTTCTGTGCCGCCCTGGGATTTAGATAGGCGCGCTGTGGCATTGTGGACTGAACCCGAACTGGGTGCCCCCAAAACATGGGGCCCAATGAAAGATCCCAAGAAAAGGGCCCCCGGAGCTCCAGGACATTGTTTGGGAGACGGATTCCTGAGAGTCCAGCGGTTTCCGAGTGCCCAGGAGCCAAAAATTGGCCCCCCCCCTGATGCGCTGGCTCCGTGGTGATGACCAGCCACTGGGGGAGAACAATTCCCTGATGCAAGGCAGGGAAATTAGCCCCCAGCCAGGTCGGCCCGCACCCGGGTGGCGGGAAACCATTGTGTCCAGGGTCAGGGAGGACCCGCCCACCTGGCTAGGATCCCCCGCTGCAGAGGGCGAGAGTGAAACTGCCAAAGGCCCCCTCGAACCGGGCCCCATCCTGCCGAGCACCCACCCCATCAAGTGCGGAGGGTTAGGGGGTGCAACACATCACAAAAAAACATCTGCCGCAATTGCCGAACCTTCTCCGGCGGGAGGAAACCTGGCCCCCTGGAACTCCATCCTCTGGCTAAAACAGACAGGATTTTTCGAAATTGACTATCCGCAAAGCGTACTAGGACGTTGGGGTGCCCCCGATCTTCCGGCGGGTGGGGGGGGGCCTTCACCAGGAGGTCGTCCAAAGGGATGATGGTCACCCCCTATGCGAAAATGGGCTATCGGGTGCTAAGATTTTTGTAAAAAACCCTTGGTGTGGTCGCGAGCCCAAACGGCAGAGCTGTTAACTGAAAATGTTGTCCCTCTACTGCGAACCGCGGGAAATGCTGGGCCCCCCGGGCAATAGGGAGTGAAATTTCGCGCCTTGATGTCTATGGCGGCCGGAACTCGTACCGCTCCCGTGAGCAATCACCGACCGGAGGATTCCATGCGAAAAACCCGGGAACCCGTAAAAAAACCGGTTGAGCCTTTCAGATCCCAAAATGGGCTCACCCCAGCCGCATTTTTTTGGGGACCCTGAACAGGTTCGAGTAGAAAACCCCGAAAAGCTCGGAACGGGGGGCGGGCACAATCACCCCCCGAAGACGAGGGGGCGGATTGCCCGAAAAAAGCCGACGCCCCGGGGTGGGGAGGGGGCGGGGAAAAAAGGAAAAAACCGTGTCGGGGGGGCCGACCGGAAACAAAAATTTTGTAACCCCCGAGAACCCTGCGCACCCCGCGTCGTCGACTAGAACCTGCCCAAATTTTTGGAACGCAGGGAAAAGGGCCCCCCCCACCCGAGAGGGACCTTCGAGTGGGGGCGACCCTGGACAATTTTGGGGGAGGGCCCCTTGGGGGTTCTGCGAGACCCCCCGGTGACCTTTTGGCGGCTGAGGAACGCTGCTCTCGAGGAGGGGGGGCCTTCCCCCGGGGCCCGGGTTGTACGTTAAGTTCCAAAGGGGGCTGCACCGGGCGTTCCTAAATGAATGCCGCCGGGGGGCCGGCTACTTGGGAGGAGCTTTTCTACGACCCCCCGTGGCCTTGAATTAATTCACCGCGTTTGCCAAAAAAGCTTACCGCAGAAAAAAGGGAGCCCACCAATAATTCTTGGAGGCTTATCCGCAGACCCAAAACTTCAACCCCAGGGAAAGGGTTACGGCACCATATTTGGGCCCATGCTTTTGCCACTAAAAGAGCTGACTCCCGCGAAGTGTCACCAGAAACTTATGCACCCGCAGTGGGAAGCGGACCCCCAAAAACTCCTTGTGGAGGCTCCACTGACAGACCCCGCGCGCTGCTTTTGGCCCAGACCCTGCACGCTTTCCCGACCCCTGAAACCGAAACGCAGGTCGCAGCGCTGCCCCGGCCGCCTCAAAGGCGGATTAAAAAACCATCCAGACGCCTTCAGCGCGTCATAAGGACTGCCGCGTCAGAGAAGGGATGGCCTAGATTTTGAGGCCGTAGATGGGGCGTCCACCCATGGGGGCCCCGACCACTTTGTCACGGATTCCTTGGGAAGGGAAAAAAACGCATTAAGCCGCTGCTAGGAAACACAGCCTGTCAGGGTGTTTCCACTCCCTGGCAATCAGTCCTCAAAATGGGGGGTGCAGGGAACACCAACCCCTGCCCGGGTGCCTTAAAGGAGGCCCCCTTTCCCGGGGGGGGCCCAACATCATCATCCTTCACATAAGGGAGTCCTGACAGCCCCTATCAGGGCTTGGACCTGCTCCGTTCCCTCATTCTGTCTGGCTCAGAGTCAGAATCAGAGGGGCCCCCCTTAAGCCCCCGAAATCCCCGGGTTGGAGCGTCCATCTCCCACCACGACCCTCAGGAAGAGCTAGGTTGTGAGCGAGATTAACCCTCTTACGAAGCTCTCCTAAGGCGGCCGGCCTGGAACCTGGAGGTGTGGGGAGTGAGCAGGACGGCATGCCTCTATGGCCGTAATCATAACCTGGGACAGTCTGGGCAGGTCACCCTAGCTGGGGAGAGGCCTTGGCCCATTCCGGGCCAGTTCCCGACAGGGGGGGGGGGGGCGGACCCCCGGGGTCGGGCTGAGGGGGGCAGAGGCACAAAGGGATTGGGGTGGCCGAAAGAAAAATTTTGTGGCAAGGGCGCAAGCGAAGTAAGTGCCACGCTTTAGATGTGCCGGGCTTTAAACCCCGCCTGGGCAGGGACATGGGAGCAAGGGGCGCGGGGCAGGGACGGGCCCCGACCAGGCCCAAATTACCACCCCCGGTGCTTGTTTTTTAGTTCCAGGAGATGCAGCAAAGAGTCAGGAACGCTGAACGCCGGAAAATGGGTTTAGGCTCCGCCCCCAACAAGCCCGGCTGTTTGGGGGTCCTGCCCCATCCTGGGAGGGGCCCGGGCCATTTGGGAAACCCCGGGGGGGCCCCCGGGTCAGGAAAGGGCCGCCTAAGCCTCCAGAAACCGGGGGCAAAAAATTTTAACCGCGTCCCGCGGGGAACGTCGGAAGCCGCAGAAGCGGGAAGGAGACCCCCAGCCTCTGGGAGGACCATCCCCTCCCCACGCCCATAGCCCGTCCACGCACGGGGACCGCGGCAATAACGGCGCGGTACCGATAGTTGGGCCCAAAAAGGGGGCGCAGCAAGCCCAAAAAGCCCTGCTGCCTAACGAGCAAAGGTAAGGCGGGGGGAAATTTCCCCCCCCTCTGGAAGCCAGCACGCCGGGGGAAAACCGCCGTGGGGGCCCAATGCTTAACCTACGCGCCGCAGGGGCTGAAAGCCGCGCCCCGTGCCAACTCCGGCTAAGCGGGGGAAATGCGCTCCCCCCCCCCCTCCCCCGGGGAAAACCCCAAAAACCGGGAAAAGGGAACACCGGGGGGCCGCAGGAAAAAAGGAATTCCTGCGCCACCCAACCATATAAAAGGAAAAAAAACCCCCCCCAACCCCCAAAACGGAGGGGTCGGGGGTATCACCAAACTGAGTCCCTTTTTCCCCCCCTGCGTTTTTCGCGGCATCCCCCTTTGGTACCAGGACCCAGAGGTGGGCTACCCGGGTTTTGTAAAAGCCCGGGGGGGCAGGTGGGGGGTGAGCGGAGGGAGGAAGGCCCGCCCGCTAAAGAACTGACTGGTTCCTGCGCCCCCCAGGGGGGACAGCGCACGGTACAGCTATGCGTTGAGGCCCCCTTAAAAGGTGAAGCCTTCCAAACACCTTCCAACAGGGGGGAGAAAAGGGGCTCTTCACCTTCCTGCAAAGGAAAGAAAAAAAAAATTGCAGAGCAGCGCCCCCTACAGACACTAGGCTGAAAACTGATCCCCTGGCATCAGCAGGAGGGTAAGTCCACGGGGCGGGGGCCGACTCGTTTGTCGCCTAGTGCCGCCCCCGGAGGCAAAGGCCTATACCCAAAGGGCTGGGGTTCCCCCAATGAAAGATTTGCCCGGAAATCCAAGATTAATCAGTTTGGGTTTTACATGTGGATTCCATGCTGATTCACTGTTGGAGACCAGCTGTGTGAGCATAACTTAACAGTTAACTTTAACACTGTAAATTCATTAAAGATGAAGTTTTTAAACCAAAATCAAATTTAATGCTTAGTAAAGAGCAGATGGAACAGCGTGAGGGAAAAAAAAAAAAAAAAAAAAAAGACTCATAACCGGAATCATAACCGGAAGATCACATGAGAACAAAGCAAAAACAGCTTACCAATTCCTCTCACGGAGGATGGCTCGGACCACAGGGATCGCCATAGTAAATATACATAGCAAAAGGTTGTCCAGCGTTTCCAATAAAAATAACCTTTATCGTAGTCAAATAAATCCCAAATACGCACCAGACTTACGGGTTTCAGGTCACAACTAAAGGCCATTAGTTGTAGCACTAAGGGCCTTTTTTAAATCCTGAAAATGTAAGAATGGTGCATATTTGGATCTTGACTACAAGAGATGATAATTCTATTGGAAACTATGTACAACCTTTTGTTATGTATAGTAAGATAACATGGTACATCAGATTTGATAATCAAGAAGCAAACAGTATACAGGAAATGCAGTCCATGTACAGAATAAATCAAGGCTGTAAATATATCATAGCAGTATAAATCATTTGTCCACGAAATCTGGTAAGATATGCAAGAGATTCAATAAACAAGTATCCTATCAGTCAGACCCAAAACTGTCTCAGCATTTGGGGAAAAAAAAAAAGTGTATAAAACCAAAATGCATATAATATAAATGTATAAGGTATAAAATGGGCGCGTATTCCAAAAACAACATTTTAGCCATAATACACCGGTTGTCAAATATATAGATACTACTGGTACCACACATTACCACAAAGGTGGTACATTTTTTGTATATGCCAAACAAATGTGGATTTGGGGACCGTTTAAACCATAGGCATACACATGTACTGTCATGGAAATGGGGCTCCCTCTGTACAGCCCGAATGGAGAATTTAGCCATCGATGCCAAATTTGTTGAACTTTATCAGAACGACCTCAACAAGAAATAACTGCAGGTTTCCTTTTCCATAGTAAGGTGTGTTTATTGAATAGAAACACACTGTAAAAACTTGGCCAGGTACAGAAGAAGAGTCCGATGCGTAGCTTCTCTGACAATTTCTACCTATTCACAAGTAGGGGAGAGATCATTCAGGGAAGTTGTGTTTCTCATGCCCGGCTCAGCAATACAGTGCGTTTTGCTCCCCGAGTACAACTGAGTAGAACACAACTTACACTGACAAGGAAACCATCAGCTACTTCATGCTGCCTATGATTTGGGCAGCATGAAACAGCTGGCAGGTTCCCTTTTTTAAGAGTATGTTCACACAGCGTTTTTGGATCCGATTTTGGATTCATCCAAATCGGATCCAACAAGTATCCAACACGCAGCTGCGTGTCTGGACGCAGCAGGATTGCACCCTATAGTTTCTTATAGGGCGTCTGCTGCATCTTTCGGACTGAAAATTGACATGTCAATTCTTGGAATGGATCCGAAAGACGGATCTGAATGACGCAACGAGACACGCATAGGTGATCACTCGTGTGAACGCTGATGCGCGTTTCATGTTAGAAGCAATGTAAATCACAATGCTATTTATTAGATGCGTGTTTGGGTCCGTTTGGGGTCCGACAGATGGATCCAAACACGCATCTAAAAAGCGTATGTTCACACGGACTCAACACGCCATGTGAACATACCCTAACAGCAAAACAAGATGAAAACCACGTAATGTAGACATTTTCAGAACATGGAACAATGAGGGCTCTAACCAAGTACAAGTGATATAATTACAGAAGAAACAAGCTACAATTAAGCGTTCCAGATGTAAATGTAAAATTCTAACCAAATACAATTCTCACCTTAGTGATGCTTAAAACGACATCTATGGAAGTGGAAAGTTGAGATACGGAGCCAGTCACCTCACATCCAATAACTTCTGGCAGAGTTAATGTAATAGGTATGCCCAGCATAGCAGCTTCCGATTCTATTCCTCCAACACCTTGAAAAATAAATATTGGTGATACAGACAATGAGGAAAAAGACACAGGTCTTAGAGAAAAGCTCCTTTTACAGAGGTTGCTAACTGTGCCCATATACACTCACCGGCCACTTTATTAGGTACACCATGCTAGTAACGGGTTGGACCCCCTTTTGCCTTAAGTAGGGCCTCAATTCTTTGTGGCCATAGATTCAAAAAGGGGTGCTGGAAGCATTCTCAGAGATTTTGGTCCATATTGACATGATGGCATCACACAGTTGCCGCAGAATTTGTCGGCTGCACATCCATGATGCGAATCTCCCATTCCACCACATCCCAAAGATGCTCTATTGGATTGAGATCTGATTGACTGGGGAGGCCATTTGAGACAGTGAACTCATTGTAAATGTTCAAGAAACCAGTCTGAGTTGATTCCAGCTTTACGACATGGCGCATTATCCCGCTGAAAGTAGCCTTTAGATGTTGGGTACATTGTGGTCATAAAGGGATGGACATGGTCAGCAACAATACTCAGGTAGGCTGTGGCGTTGCAACGATGCTCAATTGGTACCAAGGGGCCCAAAGAGTGCCAAGAAAATATTCCCCCCAAACCCTGACACCACCACCACCAGCCCTGAAACCCTTGATACAAGGCAGGATGGATCCATGCTTTCTGTTGTTGACGCCAAATTTGACCCTACCATCCAATGTCGCAGGCAGAAATCGAGATCCATCAGCCAGGCAAACGTTTTTCCAATCTTTACTGTCAATTTCGATGAGCTTGGGCAAAATTGGAGCCTACAGTTTCCTGTTCTTAGCTGAAAGGAGTGGACCCGGTGTGGTTTCTGCTGCTGTAAACCCATCTGCCTCAAAGTTCGCCGTACTTGTGCGTTCAGAGATGCTCTTCTGCCTACCTTGGTTGTAACGGGTGGCTATTTGAGTCACTGTTGCCTTTCTTTCAGCTCGAACCAGTCTGCCCATTTTTCCTTTGACCTCTGGCATCACAAGGCAAATTTTCCGCCACAGGACTGCCGCTCACTGGATGTTTTTTTTTTTTCGGACCATTTCCTTTTAAACCCTAGAGATGGTTGTGCGTTTAAAATCCCAGGAGATCGCAGTTTCTGAAATACTCAGACCAGCCCCCTTTTGGCACCAACAACCATGCCACGTTCAAAGGCACTCAAATCACCTTTCTTCCCCATATGATGCTCCCGGGTTTTAACTGCAGGAGATTGTCTTGACCATGTCTACAGCCTAAATGCACTGAAATTGCCGCCAGTGATTGGCTGATTAGAAATTAAGTGTTAACGAGCAGTTGGACAGGTGTACCTAATAAAGTGGCCGGTGAGTGTATGTAATTCTTAAGCCCCATTCAATCAAGTTTCCTGCCTCCTTCACAAATATCCAATTGGGATACCTTGAAAAGGTATTCACAGATATACTGCTGCAGGCCAAACATGGCAAAAGTAGTCTCTATCGGTCTACATTGGATCTATTTCACATCAGTGTGCGTCTATGTGCTGGACACAAAAGTGCAATCTTAGTCCAAAAGTTTGCCCATTTCCAAAGACTCCGTTATAGTACTCGAGATAGATTATTAAAAAAAAAAAAAAAAAAAAAAGTATCTTTAAAGGGGTGTTATCGTTTCATTAAATGGTCTTCAGAATAAGGGGGACAGTGAAAACAAGCAACTTTGCAATTGGATGTCATTAGCAAAGCTGCCTTGTTCTCACAGTGTCCCTTTATCTTGTGTTTTTATTTACACTGAAAACCAGTGTGGGTCTAATCCCTCCTCCTTGAAATTTCCCACTAGCTGAGAGCTCATTTACATTCTTTTACAGCCCTGGGTCGATTCACGGAGCTGTGTCTCTGACTCAGAGTTAGGGGCCGTAGCATTTTTTTTTCTGTCTCCACACCTAGCAGAAACAGACTTCAGCAGATTTTACAATGAAAAACATGACATTTTGACCCCGTGCCTAACTCTCCTGCATACACGCAGATCTGTGCCGTTCTTAGAAAGCTGTAATACATCTCCAGCTGTGAGAGGAGATCAGTGCTCAGATTAGATTGAATGCAGCCTGTGGTATGTATACAGCTCTTATAAAATAAGACTGATAGGGAGAGACACAGTGATATGTGGACTCAGAGGGGAGGGGGGGGGTCTCAGGCCACCAGTGAAGGGGGGATGATGTCACCCAGCTGGGAGGGGAAGAAACGCCCCTGCATTCACAGAGTTGAGAAGCTCAGAGCAGTATGAATGAGCCGAAGTAAGGAAGCGATACATCCCCTTTAAGTTAACTGGCAACAGAGGCAGAAAACAGAACTGTTAAAAATTCTTACGTGTCATTTCAATGATAGGTTTTCATGGTATTTTCTTCTACAACCGGATGTTTTTTTAAATTTTACAGTGAAATATGAAATGCACTACAAACAATGCTTGTGGGACATTTCTGGTCAGTGACTCTTTCAAAACGCAGAATGCTCTGGGAATAGTGTATTCTTATAGGTTACTTAAAAAAACCTTGTAATAACGTGATGAAAAGCATTCCTAATTTTTTTTTTTTTTTTTTAAAAAACAAAGAAAAAAAAACGGAAACTAAAGTATATGAAAGACAAACTATTATAATACTTTTCTTTTTAAATAATTGCCTTTGTCAAATGTTATATTTTCTGATCTACATGATGTACACTGGCATGTTCTACATGAAAAATAGACAACCCTTCCAAACAAGATAAGCATGTTCAAATGTGAAAAATTCACCTAGGTTTACGTATTTTGAGTTTTTTTTTTTTTTTTTTTTTTTAACTTGGAGTTAAATGGGATAGGTGAGCATGATAAGTTTGGTGGGGGTTATGACAGCTCCCCTGGGGGCCCGCTAGTTTATTGTTTCAATGTTCACATTTGCCTAAAGTCCCTTTATTCCGTATTTAATCACCCCAAAAGCATCTCCCCAGGACTGCAACTTTGCCCGGGGGATCTTTTTGGGTATGACAGCGCTAGGTTCAGTCGGATTTTTGGCGGATTCTAAATACTAAACATGCCGTAAATCCAATCAAAAACCTCTGCTGTGAAGATATAACCTTACAGTTTCTATGGCTTAACCCCTTTACCAACCCAATTTTTGGCCTCTTGACGGCCCCTTTTTGAAATCTGTCATGTGTCACTTTAGTAAATAACTTTTGACACTTTAACCTACCCATGTGATTTCAAGACGTTTTTCTGAAACATGTGCTTTAAGATAGTAAAAAATTTTGGTCCAAAAAAATGTTTTATTTGTAAAAAATATCAAATATCGTGAAAAATTTGAAAAATTTACCAATTTCAAATTAAAAAATTTCTGCATGTAGAATAGTTTTTCACTAAAAATATTTAATCTAGCTTTACCAATGTCCCTGTAGTTGGGATCATTTTTTTAAATGATTTTTTTTTTTTTTTTTTACCCGTGGGGGGCTTAGAAATTTAGTAAAATTTTTCAAATTTTCAAAAAAATTTGAATATACATTTTTTAGGGAATAGTCCAGTTTAAGTGACTTTGTTGACCTGTTGTTAGATACCCCCTAAATACCTCACTAAGAAACACACCCCTTAATATAAAAACACCGCATTTAGGGTTTATTAACCCATTAGGTGTTTCACGGAATTAAAGCAAATGAAATTTAAAATGCACTTTTTTTTGCAGATTTTAAAATTTTTATACATTATTACAAAATAGGGTAAATGTGTCAGAAATGCAACTTAATATTGATTCCTAATTCTGCCGTTTTAAAGGTACCCCATATGGGCCCTAGGTTTTATTTGGTCAACCACAAGCCCCGAATAGGAGGACAACTACTCGGGGGTTCTTTTTAAATTACGATTTTTTTAGGGGCCTTTCAATTTGCGGACCCCCAAGGTGCTAAAATTAAATAACCCCCAAAAATACCCCATTTGGGAAAACTACACCCTTAAGGAATTATCCAGGGGTGTATGGTATATCCCCACGGGTGGTAAAAAAATTTTTTTGCGTTGCTGTAAAAAATGAAAAAAAAATATTTTTTTTCAATAATCTGCAATTTTAGTAAAAATGTTTATTTTTAAAAGGGCCCCCGGGTAAAAAAGCCCCCCAAAACTTTTTTACGAAATTTTTTCCAATTTTCGGCAATACCCTACTGTGGGTGAAAAAGCGTTTGGCGCATGGAGGGTGTACAAGGGAGGAGTGTTTTTTGGGATTTTGAGCGCAGATTTGGGGGGGCCATTCGCTTTTACAAACCCCCCAAAGTACCAGAAAGGTGAAAACCTTCCAGAAGCCCCCCCCTTTTTGGATTCACCTCCCTCAAGGATCTATCTAGGGATGTTTTGTACATTTTGGGTGCAAAAGTGTTCCAAATTGTTGTTTTTTTGCATTGGGCTATGAAAAGGGGAAAAAACGCATTCCGCCATGTTTTTTGGGCTTCAATTTTTACGCGTTCGCCGTGCATTAAAAAATGACAGGTTATTTACTAGGGGGTCGTACACTTGAAAGATATAGATTTATATATTTTTTTTTAGGTTTTATTACTTTTACAAAATAGAAAAAGGTCTATAAAAAAATTGGTTTTTTATTTGCCCTGTTCTGTAGCCTAATTTTTGTTTTCTGTATAGGGACCCATTTGGGCTTTTTGATCTTTTTTATTAGTACCTTATGGGGGCATATACCTTTGATCTTTTTTAAGGTTTTTGTGAGGCTTTTTTGAACAAAATACAGCATTCCGGGAGTGTTTTTTTTTTTTGACGGGGGTCACCGTCAGTATAACTGACATGCTAGATTACTAAGGGGTCGATACGATTACAGCGAACCCAATTTGTATTTTTTTTTTTATGTTTAATGTTTTTAAACAAATAAAAACACTTTTTTTCAAAAAGAAAACACGTTTTGGCTTCGCCATAGCTGGAAGCCATAATTTTTTATTTTCTGTGTACGGAGCTGTTTGGGGTTGTTTTTTGGGGTATTGCCTTTTTTATTGTACTTTTTTTTTGGGGGGAAACAAGATTTTTTGATCTTTTTAAATCCTTTTTTTGGAAGGCGGGTGAAGAAATATGCAACCCCGGGTTGTTTTTTTTTTTTTTAACAGCGCTCACCGTGCGTATCCTGACCATTTTAAGCTTTACTCTCTGGGTCGATACGATTAGGTGATACCCTATTTAAATTTTTTTTTTTAATTTAAGCACTAAAAAAAAAAAAGTTTTTTTATTGTTTTTTACATAATATTTATATCGTGTTTTGAGAGCCATAACTTTTTTTTTTCCGTATACAGAGACGTGTAAGGACTTTTTTTGGGGGATGAATTGACTTTTAATTTGTACAATTTTGGGTTTTTTGGTTTTTGACGTTTTTTAAATTAAATTTTTTATGTGCTGCAGCATGTACAAAAAATTTGCAAATTTTTTGACTGTTTTTTGTTTTTTTTTTTAAAGGCGTTCACCGTACGGGTTAAAATTTAAATGACAGATTTATAGGGGGGGTCGTTACGCCAAGCAGCGATCAAATAGGGTACTTTATTTATTTTTTATCTTTTTTGGGGCTTTTGGGTTTGTAAAGTAAAGGGGGTGTACGTTTTTTAATTTTATTTTTTGTGTTTGTGCTTTTAAATTTTTACTTTTTTTTTTTCTTTTTCCCCATGGGGGTTTGTAACAGCAAACCCCCCGGGAAAAGCAATCATTAGATTCTGTTAGAATATGAACCGTCACAGGTTTCTGCGGGACAGGTGCCAAAGGTAACATGACACCAAATCCCAAAGCATTGTGGGCGGGAGTACCGACTACCCAATGCTTTTCAGAAACATCCGGGGTCCGGGAAGAGACCAGCGACGGGATCTCCGCCCCTTGCTGCGCCGGATTTAGGCAGAGGAGCCACTTCGCCTGCCTTCATTTTTGAGCCATGCAGGGGCGGGAAATAACGTTTAATCACCCGCGGCCGGAGCTCATCTGGCCGAGGGTTTTGGGGGATGAAACCCGCGGGAATTTTCCGCTGTTTTCCATGTTTGCGATCTCGGCCCGCCCCGCGATGCCAGGACGTATCTACGCCCTTTGCGGGAACCTTCCCCTGGGCGAGCATCTCCAATTCGGGAAGGGGGTTTAAGCAGTACAAACACTCACTGAAAAAAACAGGATTATCAAATATTAACTCACCTAAACCCAAAATTCCTAGGCCATTCACCATAGTAGTATGAGAATCCGTGCCAAGGACACTGTCTGGATATAGGAAGCCTTTTTCCTCCATAACTAATCTGGACAGGTACTCCAAATTCACTTGATGCACAGTTCCAGTTTCCGGAGAATCACGTGAATTCTTTAAACTTTTTAAACCATGATAAAACAATACAAATAATTGCAGTTACCTAGGAGATTTTGCTTTTGAATATACTTCCTCCCTGTTGACCTCCCATGGACTATAGACGTTTGGGCCGGGGTGGTTTATCTTTGCAGGGATGCTCGGGACCGTCCATGCAGGCAAAGCAGGTTCCACTAATTTTAAACTTTGCGGCTGGAAACCGGGGTAATTGACACTGGGTTTTCCCTGAAGACAGGAATGGTCTATTGCCATCCTTGGCTTCTTCTATTACCATCCTTGGCTTCTGCAATTTTTGCAGATCTACTTAGCAGAGGGAAAAAAATTTTTTAAAACCTTTGTTTTTTTAAAAAGAAAAAAAAAATTAATTTTTTTTTACCCAACTCAAGTGGGGCTTCTTTTAATGAAGTCACAAAATCTGTGGCATGTTTACAAGTATTTTGTCAAGGATATCTCCTGATAGAGCTTTGGAAAACACCAGCACCTTCCATGAATTAAACTTAGGTAACCTTAGACCGTTAGGGTGGTCTACATCTGGTTCTGTATAAGCACTGGTGATCTGACTGCAGTGATCATTTAAATGCCAAAAAATGCCCATATTACTAACATGTGAAAGGAGGGGTTTAATGTAACCCTTTTTAATTTTAAAAACCTTTCCTTAAAAAAATAACCTTTCCTTTTCCGGTTAAAAATTTTCTCAAGCTTTTCAGTGCAGCTTTTGGCTTGAGTGGAAATTTTACGAAAACATTCTTATAAGGCCGTAAAATTTTTTGTGGGAAGAGGAAAAGAAAACAAAAACACCTTACTCTGGAATAGGCTGTAAATGGAAAGGACACATCATTGGGGTGTTCTCAATCTGTTCACGGGCTTTTGGGTTGATTTCCTGAACCACTACCCCTTGCGCTACTTTTCCCTCCATGGGCCCTTTGCACCTCTGCTTTTGCTGCGAGGCTTGGTGCTGGCTGTGTGAACCACTAAAGTTGTGGGAGGCGCTGTGCGAAATGCTGGAAAAACAAAAATGGCCTTTATGATTCTTAAACTTTTTTTTAATTGAAAATACATTGATGGGAAAAAAGATACCCTGGTGACCACTTTATTAGAGAATACCATACTTTAGCAACTGGAGCTTTTCTGTATGAAAATTAGACACATGACCACAGAGTGCACTGTAAAACCAAGTGAGCAAGTTTTCTATAGATCAATGTTAGT
Organism: Phyllomedusa bahiana; assembly: GCA_025379985.1. Lineage (NCBI taxonomy): Eukaryota > Metazoa > Chordata > Amphibia > Anura > Hylidae > Phyllomedusa > Phyllomedusa bahiana. Next base: position 144,996 of record JAODAL010001650.1, read on the forward strand.
GTGAATTCAGATTAAAATGAGAGAATCGAGTGATCTAGGCGACCATGAATGACGCATGGTAATCAGCAGTAGACCAGCTGGCCGAGTATTTAAAAAGCCGTCATTCTTGTGGTGATACAACCAACGTTGCCCGAACACACAATTTGTCGTTTCATATGCTAGCAATCTGTCATCAAAGTCTATGGTGAAAACACCCATTGAAGGGGATAAACTGACAATTGTGTGTTAACAGTTGGGGTTGTACAAGTTTTATCTAAAGCAGATACGTCAGGAGAACAGACTGGCCCTTTCTAAAAACAAAATATATAGACATTGTTATACTTTGCTTGAAAATGTTTCTACAAAAAAAAAAAAAATTATATATATATATATATATATATATTAAAATATATATATATATATATATATAATATATATATATAAAATATATATATATATATATAATTATTTATTATATATACACAAAAAAGGAAAAACCCAACTTGTAAAATACATGGTTTTTGTTAATTGTTTCTCTCAAAGTTTTCTACATATTAAATAGTTTTCCATTAAACATGCAACTTTCACAGTCACTAGCTGGCTAATGTGGTCAAGTGCCGTCCAATATGACATAACCACTTTACAGCGAAGCAGGGACGGTATTACAGCAAGTAAAAGATAATGTAAAATAAATGTCCTTTTTTGACCAAAATATAACAGCCCTGCCCATCTTAAAATAGTAACAGAATCACTTTTAAAATGGTTTTCAGACAAATGTCAATGTCGGTACAATGTCTCTGCAGAATTACACTTCTAAAGGGGTGTTCCCACCATAGACTAACAGCTTATCAATAGGGAATCCATTTTAGGAACAGCCTCCGAAATTATTAGCTTGGAATGGAATGGAGAACCGGCCGTGGTTGTGCACAACTTTCTATTCTGTTCTATGGGACTTCTGAGTGCAGCCAAACATGTCGCTCGGCTGTACTTGGAACTCCTATAGGCCTATTTCTCAGATAAGTGCAGGTCACACCTGATCAGAATTTGATGGAATATCCTATCATCATGCCATCAGAGTCTATGGTGGAAATCTCCCTTTAATCAACCATCAGGGATTACAATGGCCTTTTTTACCGCAACAACTATAAATCTGCGGAAAAGCCGCCTCAGAAGCCGATTACAGCAGGAACAGGTGAGGACTTCAAAGAAGGTTTAGATGATTACTTACAGCAAAATAATAGAATATTAACTTTATGTGAATGTACAAAATTCTTGCTTTCAATGTTGTTTGCCACTTGTGATCAGGAGAGAAAGGTTTCCTTTCAGAGCAGATTAGCTCATGCCTTGTAGGTTTAATATTTTTCTGGACCAACAGGTCGAAACCAAGTTCTAAATTTACCTATACCTATCTCTTTCATCCACATCTTCTCCCTACCCTTGGTGGAAGTTGATGGGCATATGTATTTGGTTTCTTTAACTGTATTATGTATAGCTATAACCTACAAAACATGTAACCTTTCAGTATTTAGGGGCATAATCCGGCGCATAGTTGCGCTGCAATGCGCCCAAAGTACACCCCACAAAAGAGAATAGAGGCCAGGCCGTAACCTGGCCAGAACGTACTTTGAATAACAGAGCATTGCAGGGCGCACAGGTACGTGCCGCTATACACCATGTGAACTCAACCTTACAGCTGTTTTTAAAAGTGATTTTTGTCAATAAAAGCTAAATACCATTTAGTAAAATCCAGCTGCAAAGAATGATCAGCAATGAGGTCTGTTAGACAGGCTGGTTTCCAATTTTTTGGACTCGTCAAGTTCTTACAGCATTCCATTGCAGCAAAGTCAACCATCGCAGGAATGCCACTAAAATTTAAAAAAAAATACATATTAATATAAACTCTTTCAGGACTGTAAAGATCGTACTTGAGTAATTGCATTTTTCGAAGGGTCCTCAAATTAAATATTTGGGTCAATCTGACAATAAAGTTAAAGCATACATATCAGAATGAGCCTTAGTTAGAAAAAAAAAAAATCAGTAGTATACCGAGTCTTCGGGGCTGGGGGGTCGGGGGTATTTGCGGAGTCGGGGTCGTCATAAAAGGGACCGACTCAACCCCAAAATATATAATAATTAGTCCGTTTTTCGATGCAAAGAGCAAGAGGAATTGGTCCGGCCAGTGCTCTGCCCCAACTTCAGCCTTATCACATAGGAGTGTAATTGAGAAGGAGCGGCAAAGGGCTTTCCCCCGTGGAAAAAATCTGCTCCCCGGGCAAAAATTTCAGCAAAATTTTTCACCTGTTGTCAAAGACGTAGAAGAGTTTAACCCAAATTTCATCAGACCTGACTGTGGCTGAGGCAATTCCTTTATAACCCTGACATTGTTAGAAAATGTTGCCCCTGTGGTCACCGCTTTTGCCCCCAACCCAAGTTAGTGTAGAGAGGCCGTTCTCTAGCCTGGAAATAATGAGATCAGATGTGAGGTCATGTATGCGGATCTGATGAATTAACTATTTCTCAAAACAAATTCAGAGACTCCACAAATGTTCTTGCAGTTTTTTTGCATATTTTAAAATTTTTTTTTTGTGTCCTAAAGTCTGTCCAATAAATAATTTTACACGACAAGCAAAATGGTCACAATGTTTTTAAAACTTGTGACTTTCAGTTCCATATCTCACCATCCACTACAGCTTTGTAAAATGAGGCTACTGTAATTGTATAAAAGTCATCTGACCCATTATCATACATTTTGACTTGCAAGTATTTAAGCATTTGCTTAGTTACAATTTTGCTCCTAAAAAATCAAAGTGTTAATTTTTTTTTATTTTGTTAGAAATTTGGGGAAAATCCACCTGAATCCTTCTAGGCTTTGGATCAGATTCAAGCATGTCTTGACCAAATCTGATCCTAGATCTCTTCCACATGTTCCCATTGTTGGTGCAGACTGGACTTGGATACAAATACAGCTTTTTCTTCAACTCTACCCACAAGGTTAAAAGATAAAACATTGTTACCTTTTGCTTGCCAGTGTCTGTTCTACCTAAACAGCTTGATTATTATATCATAAGGTGATAAACAGCATGATGTTACCATTTTACTACAGTAAAGATCACTTAAACATGCGCTATGTATGAGGGAGTCAGGAGTCAGAGGTTTTGGAAATTGAGGAGTCGGAGTCAGGGCTTCGGCTTGCCGACTTCACAGCCCTGCGAGTCCTTGGTCCACAAAGGTGGAAAAAAAAAAAGTAGTAAGGATGAAAAAAGACCAAGCCAAAATATTTCAATTGTTTCAAAAGTAATTAATGATGTCAGATCAATGTTCCTGATATGAATATGTATGTTGTATACAACTAATTGGCTTGAGCAATATTTGAGACGTAAATGCCAGGTCTGACCAGAGTAAATTTCCTCCAACTTTATATACAGTATGTAGTTTCCTTCTTTTTTGAAAGATAAAATACTTATTTAGTGATAGGAGTTTCAAAACAAGGTGGAACAAGTATTAACCATTTTCTGAACACCCTTCGACTACTAACATCCGGGTGCTAGGTACATAACTATGCAATAATGCTCCAGACCAGCCTCACAGAGCTTGCAGCTCCCCATAGTGAAGGCAGGGACAGCTTACTACCATCACTGCCTTTTCAATTGCTGTATATACGGCACTCAACCAGGACTGTATATACAGCTCTGCCAGAAGCTTTCAAACCTTCCTGCTTCCCATCCCATAAACACAAGAGCCAGGTCACTGCAGAAGTTGCAGAAGACCCAGGTCAGCATTACAGGCAATGCTGTATCTGACCGATTCAGTTTTGCATTTCTAGAAGGAACAGTACATCACAGTTACAGGAGAAGATGCTCCAGAATTATTTCACAGTATTTACTAAATTAGACATGTCAGGGACAGCCACAGGTCAAGTGAACTATATGATGGGCAGCAAACGTATATTCCAGTTTTCGATTTGTACAGTATTGTTCTTTTCACACTACTGATAAATGGGCCCAAAAGATCAATTCGGAGTTGTTCAGATTCTGGCACAAAATCCACATGTATTCCGATTGGATCTCTGTATCCTATTAAATATTGATGGGAATCCACAGCCTAATAAATGTGGATGGGAATTCACATCATAATTCATACTGTGAACCACACCACAGATTTTTTCCTTCTTGCCGATAAATCCGCACAAAAGAAAAAAAAAAAAAAGGGGAGCATATTAGCAACTGATGCGGTTTTCATGCGTATTTGACAATGTGTAAACAAAACATGGATTAGATCTATTCAATAGGGCTAATCCGGATCCATAACTGCAACGAAATCCGCCACGTGTAAAATCAAAATCTGTAGGTATTGTTTCAGATTTCTGCTGTCAATCCTCATTTGTATTCCTTTTAATGGAAAAATCCATCATAGGAACCTGGCTTTTGAAATATGTCAGATTTAATATAAGGTTTGAAACTTCAATAAGGCAAGATAGTTACGCTACACTACATAGGGTGTGAATCTCCCTATTATTCCCTAGGGATAGGTTTGTATTCCCATATGTCCTACAGACAGCCCTATTTATGACTGCGCTTTGTCAGTTGACCCCCAAACACGTAGCACAGGCTGTACTGTCTATACAGAAGGAAATGTGAGCTGCCACAATAGCCACACCGAGGTATGTTCAAAAACAAAAATATCCCCCAACAAGAAAGAACAAAAAGATTTTCTAGATTTACATCTACTTAAAGGGGGTTGTCTCCAGGGCTGTGGAGTCGGAATTAAAATGGAACGACTCCCAAAATATAATAAATTGGTCCAGTTTGTTCAATGCAGTGCCAAGAGCAAGAGGAATTTGGTCTTGCCAGTGCTACTGCTCCCATATCTTAAGCCTCATCAGATGAGGAGTTTAATTATGAAAAGTATTTGGATGACATGGAGCAGGCAAAGTGTTGCTGCAGGGGAAAAGATTTTGCTTCCATAGCAAACAGATTGATCAGCTTTCAGTAAAATTTTCCCTTGCTCTCAAAGAAGTAGAAGAGTTCAATAATTCATCAGACCTGACTGTCCCTGAGGCAATTCCTTTATACCCTGACATTATTAGAGATGTTGCCCCTGTGGTCACCGCTTTGCCAAAAACCTAAGTCAGTGTAGAGAAGCCGTTCTCTAGCCTGGAAATAATGAGATCAGATTTGATGCCATCTATGAAGGATCTGATGGAGGCGATACTATTTCTCACAATAAATTCATAGGCTCACTCCACAAATGCTATTGAGGACGCTTTGGTTGAAAACTGTTTTTTCCCCCCACCTACTGCAGCGCTTTGCATATTTACAATTTTTTTTTAAGTTTTTTTGTTTCTACAGTCCTATCCATTAAATATATTTTACACTGACAAGCAAAAGGGTAACAATGTTTTGAACTTTTGATTTGAGGCTCCTTTTTCTCACCATCCATTACAGCTTTGAACATGAGACTACCATCATTTCCTAGACAATCATATTGGCTCTCATATACATAACTTTGATCTGTAAATATTTAGCATATGCTTAGTTCTGCAGATTCTTGTCATGTAACTGCATTGTTACTGTTTTGCTCCTAGTGGTAGGACAATTGTTTTCCCTAATAGTTCAGTGTTACTAGGCTGATTCCCAAGTGAAAGGTCACTGATTTGAGCAGCCATGAGAAAGATTCCCCCAAGAAAAAAGAAACTGCATCATCCAGCTTAACGATAGCGTTTCTCGGTCAAGAAAATTGCCAAACTGCATCATGTGAGGCCATGAATATGAAATGAAGCCCATCCATCCAAAGCCAAGAGGTGACGTCCAGGGGAAATATCAGAGTCAACCAGTCGGCTCATCACAAGGTCTAACGCGACAGACACAGCAGTGGAAGCGGCTCGCATACTTCGTAAGAGTGAGATCAGACGTCCATGCAAGCACCAGGCAACACGTATTACACAGGTCTGGAATGACGGCCCGAAAAAGGTAAAGAAGCCTTGACTTCAATCTCATCATAAGAAGTGTGGGCAAAGAGTTTGCAAAAAGTACTAATAATGGAAGGTTAGAAATGGGCGATTTGGAGCGATGAGATGAAAGTCAATAGACCGGGCTCTGATGTGGGCAAATGGGTTTGGAAGAATCAAGGGACAAATGGCTAATGGATCAAGAAATAGAAGAAACTGTCAAGTTCAGTGGATGAAGCCTTAGGATATGAGGTTGTTTCAGCCAAAGATGGTAGATACTTGACTAGGATTGATGTTGACCTCAATGCTGAGCTATATTTGCGTACCCTACATGAGTTATGTCATATACTCGAGTACTATGGGTATGAAAAGGACGACATCGTATTCCAGCAGGACAACGACCGGAAGCATAAATCAAGATTGGAGAATGACAATGAAGTAGAGGTCTCCAGACCTCAACCCAACTGAACACTTGTGGGGAGAGAAGAAGAAAAAGCTGCACCAACATTGGAAACGTGTAGAAGATTTTGGTCAAGACCTGCTTGAATCTGATCCAGGGCCCGGAAGGATTCAGACAGTGTTGAAAGCCAAAAGGTGGATTTTCCAAATACTAACAAAATAATAAAAGTTTACATTTTGATTTTTAGGAGCAAAACAGTAACAATGCAGTTACAGGACAAGAATCTATAGAACTAAGCAGATGCTAAACACTTGCAAGTCAAATTTATGTATAAGATAGGTAAGATGATTATCTATAAAATGACGGCAGTCTCATGTTTAAAGCTGTAGTGGATGGTAAGTTATGGAGCATGAAAGGCAAAAGTTCCAAACATTGCTACCATTTTGCTTGTGTCTGTTCTACGTAAATAGCTTGATGATTGTATCATAAGGTGATAAAAAGCCTGATGTTACCATTTTACTACACTAAAGTTATCACTTAAACATGCACCATGTATGAGGGGGCAGGGAGTCGGCATTAGGGAAATTGAGGAGTCGGCCCTCTGGCATACTGACTCCACAGCCCTGGTTGTCTCCCCACGCTTTTTCAGAGCCAAAAGCAGCTTCAGATTCATGCATTCTGTCTCTTCCCGATTAGGCTGTGGCTGCTTCTATAGCATCGATAAGCTTACCAGCTCGGCATTCTTAGCTCTTCTAATATGACAATAATTAAGCTATTTAGATTTAGAACATATACTGACAAGCAAAATGGTAACAATGTTTTGAACTTTTGACTTTCAGGCTCCATCTCTCTCCATCCACTACAGCTTTGAATGTGAGACTATCGTCATTTTACAGACAATCATCTTACCTATCTTGCACATAAATTTGACCTGCAACTATTTAGCATCTGTTGAGTTCTGCAGATTATTCTCATGTGACTGCAATGTTACTGTTTTACTCCTAAAAATCTAAAGTTTAAGAGTTATTATTTTGTTAGTATTTTGTAAATCCACCTGTATCTTTCAGCACTGCCTGAATCCTTCTGGGCTCTGAATCAGATTCAAGCATGTCTCGACCAAAATGTGATCTCCGGTCTCTTCTACACATTCCCAAGGTTGGTGCAGACTGGTCAACTCACTTGGGTACAAATACATAGGGTACTCACATATAGCTCAGCACTGATCACCATCAATCCTAATCAAGTATCCAATGCCTTTGGTTGTGAAACCACCACATATCAACAGGCTTCCTCCACCGAACTGGACAGTTCCTTCAATTTCTTGATCCATTAGCCCCCTTTTCCCTTGATTCTCGAAGACCCACTGACACCCAACAAAGCCCGGTCTACTGACTTTCATCTCATCGCTCCAAATCACCTGTTTCCAAATCTTCTACTTTCCACTTTTTGTACTTTTATGCAAACTCGAGCCAACACTTCTTATAAGGATACTGAAGTCGAGGCTTCTTCACCTTTTTTCAGGCCACCATTCCAGACTCGTGCAATGAACATTGCCCGGTGCTTGCATGGACGTCTGTGATCTCACTGTTACGAAGCATTCCAGTCACCTCCACTGCCGTGTTTGATGCGTCAGAACCGATTTTGTACTCTTCCAGCTGTCATGGCACTCATGTAATGCAGCTTGGCAATTTTCTTGGCCGAGAGACCACTATCGATGAGACTGATGATGCAGTTTCTCTTTTATGGGAAATCTTCTACATAGCTATTTCTCGATTTCACTTTTGCTTGGGAATCAACCTAACAACCCATTGAGTTATTAGGTACTATGAGAAGGGTTTTTAATTTGTAGTACACAAGAAGAAAAAGTTTGTTTCATCACTAAAAGCAAAACAGTAACAATGCAATTACATGACAAGAATCTGCAGAACTAAGCATAGTTCAGGTCAAAGTTGCAGGTTAAAGTTATGTATAAGATAGCCAAGACGATTGTCTATACAATGAGGGTAGTCTCATGCACAAAGCTGTAGTGGATAGTGAGATATGTAGTCAGAAATTCAAAAGTTCAAAACATTGTTACCCTTTTTGCTTCTTAGGTTAAAATATATTTATTGGATACAACTTAAAGAATACAAAAATTTTTTATAAACTGTAAATATGCAAAATACTGCAGTAAGTGGGGAAAAAACTGTTTTCAACAAAAACGTACTGAATAACATTTGTTGAACGAGTCTATGAATTTGTTCTGAGAAACAGTATCATCTCCATCAGATCCTTCATAGATGGCCTCAAATCTGATCTCTAGCCTGCAAATAGCCTCTCTACACTAACCTGGGTTGACCACATGGGCAATATCTCTGTCAGTTTTGATGAATGGTTGAACTCTTCTACTTCTTTGAGAGCAAGTGAAAAATTTTGCTGAACTCTGCTCTATAGGTTTGCTATGGGAGCAGAATATTTCCTCTGTGGCAACGCTTTACCTGCTCCATGTCATCCAAATAATTTTCAAAATTAAACTCATCTGACGAGGCTGAAGATCTTGGAGCAGTAACACTGGCAAGACCTAATTCCTCTTGCCCTTTGCACTGCATTGAGCTAACTGTACCAATTTATTATATATTTTGGGAGTCGGACCATTTTATAATGACTCCGACTTCACCAAAACAGCACCAGCTCCAACTCCACATTCCTGCAGTACTGTGGAAAAGCAGAAAAATAAAAACTACTTCTTGCTCTCAGTAATACGATCATGGTATCCAAAAAAGTAGACAACCCATTATTGGGTTTTAAATTAGAAATCAACACCGCCATACAATACTCACGTGAAATCCTGGAGGACAACACGGGCTGGAAGGAAGGGAATTTCTTGGCATTCACAGTTCGTTTTCCACTTCAGAACTTTCATGGCATCCTCCTCCTTTACTAACACACCATCACAATTACGCACTACAGCTTCCAGCACCACTCGGATGCAGAACGGCAAAGATTCTGCAATAGAAAAAATAATGTTACAATATAATCCAGATAATAATAAAAGGGGTTGTCTCAAAATCAACCCTGTCTATATGCGCACATCAGTTGATATGGATGTCATGAAAGAGGACAGGGAGTATTATCTTCCTGAAAGACCAGAATGGAGAGCCACTCTGTTAGAATGTCTCCCACTATGGCAAACCCAGACATCCATGCGTTGCCATATAATGTTAGATTTACCATGCCGTTGTTCCAGGAAAAAAAAAAAAAAATAGGTGGTCAAACACAGCGTGATCCACTGTACACGTAACAGTATAAGAGAAAAACGCAAGTAACTCCCATTTACAGCTGTAGATTGACTTCTGTTTTACTAAAGGGCTTTTTGAGCAACATTTCTATATAATTCATATGGGTCAATTATCACTGTACATATACATCTATTTCAGCTGTGCCCAGCGACATCCCCATAAAAGTATTAAACCATTACTGAGTTTTAAGTAAAGTGAACACTAAAGCTAGGACTCTATGGTAGGTGACTTCCCATCTTGCAACACTAATATTGCCATGTAAAAAGCAGCAATGCTGCAATTTTACTGCACATTGCACGAAACATACCGCTCAGGATGTGAACGGAAAGCCATGTTACCACTGTGGCCACTGAATTTTGATTAAAATACATTTAAAAAAAATTATTTTCTTACGCTTTTTTTTTTTTTTTATCGAACTTTAATCTTTAATCTTTTTTTATTGGCCCACTACGGAAAAAAAAAAAAAAAAAAAAAAAGGGCCCCTGGCACAGTCTAGCAAGCATGGCAGGCCTGGGGGTCTTTGTCTGGTACTCGGCTGCCAGGCACACCCACAGCAGCCTGTGGTCGTGTTCTGTGGATGGGTGTCAAAGGGAGCCTCATCCCTCAGTCAAATTACTTAAAGGGGTTGTCTCACTATGAAGATCATAGTTGAAAATGTGGGGAGCAAAAATCTAAGGATGTACGTCCTTGGTTACTATTGGCAAAGTGCTACGGTTTTAGAGAATGGGCTTGATTACTTGTGCTTAACAACGGTGTTTGTTTACTGGTCAGGGAACATTCTGTCCTGCCCAGGTCGTGAAACATGCAAGGAAAGGCAGTTAAGAGGAGGGGCAGGGATGTGTGTATTGGCAGGCAAGGAGGAGAAGCAGTGAGAGGACATGCAGGGGGGTTGTGTGTATTGTATCCTCTTCACTGCCCCTCCTCTTAACTGCCTTTCCTTTGCATGTGCATGACCTGGGCAGGACAGAATGCTTCCCTGACCAGTAAACAAACACCGTTGCTAAGCACATGTAAACCAGCCCGTTCTCTAAAACCGTAGCACTTTGCCAATAGTAACCTAAGGAATACATCCTTAGATTTTTGGTCCCCACATTTTCAACTATAATCTTCGTAGTGAGACAACCCCTTTAAGTCCATGGTGAATGGCAACTGCAGCATCTTAGGGGGGTAAATTGCCAAGATCAGAGGTCTCTCTAACCAAAACCGATACCAGGCTCCTGTAGTTAGTGTGCGGGCACAGCTCCTGTCCCTGCCTGATCAGAATCACGTACATGTAGGTCAATTTGCGGCAACTAGCCACTGCAGAAGTACATGATTTTGCATTAAGGAGATTAAGCTCATAAAAACTGTCCAAATAGTTTGCACGTTAACTACTCACCATACTCTGAGCCTTGCAATTTTGAAATATTGAAAAAAGTCTTATCTGGGCTGCACTCAAGGGATTCCATCAAGTACTTGAAGGGGTGTTCTGGGAAACAAAATTAAAAGAAATGCATTATATGTTAAGATTTCATAATAAACCTAAACAGTTGCGAGTTATTGAGCCATTTACCTTTAGGATTAACTGAAGTGATCATCCTCTTCTTATTTCCCTGACCTTGGCAGTCAGCGCCCTGAGAAAATATAATAAAACATAAAAAACTGAGAAGTCCATTTATGTAATTAACCAAGCTTTTATCTTTATCCAATAAAACAAATCATTCCCTTTTAGATGAAAAAAAGTCTCATCCACTGCATTGCATTTTTCTAAAAAGCCATAAGGCTAATTAGTCAATCTTAGAAGTCCCTTGTATAGGCCTGTGGTCCCAAAGTGATCAAACAACAGGGCACTGATAAAACCAAACTTGTTCCCCCACTGTCCAGACTGTTTTAAACCCAGTTAACTAAACTGTTCCTTTATTATTCGATGGGGAAAAACAACATCTTTGAGTCCCAGTTTTACTGGATTGTAGTGCATAAAGGTATATATGTCAATCAGCCTAAAAAGACCAACCAGCAGCCTGGCACTGTTATTCACTGTCACTATTAACCAAGAGGCCAAAAGTCCAGCATACTTAGAGAAGAGTAAAGAAGATGAAAGCAATTAACTGGGGCACCAGGTTTATTCCAAGGGTTTAAACTGGAAGCCTTAAAGGGGTTGTCTCACTACAAGGATTGCTTTTTATGTTAAAGATCTTGCAAAAACAAGTCGCTTTGCAATATATGTCCATTAACAGTGTCTTACCTATTCTGAGATTTCCCCTCTTGTATGGGCTGCATCAGCTCCTCACGTCGCTATAGCTACAGACCTGTTTGATCTCTCCTGATAGGCTGCCAGCAGTGGTTGTTATAGCTACAGACCTGGCTTCTACTGCAGCCTAGTAGAAGCCAGTAAACACGCCCCTGAATTCAAAGTTAAACCAAGAAAACAGGACTGAGGTAAGATGAATCAATGTAGCGAGACAACCCCTTTAAAGAGGTTTTCTCACAATGCTGTTTCAGAGTCACAAGCAGTTTTACACTCAGTCTCCTCAGGATTTGGGTGGTTCTATGGCAGTGTTTAGCATACCCAGTAAGTGATCTGTTAAGGCAAGTCCTCACGGCATGGTGTTCCAGTTGGTTTTTGCATTATGAAACCGTCTAAAAACGGAATGTTTTTACTTGTTTAGACTTCAATGGAAAATCTGAGCTGTAGCCTATACAGCTCTCATTTTCTGATGGTCGCATTTTAAATTTGAAAACAGTCTAAAAAACTTGGAACATGCACATTCTTCTTTGTGGTTTTAGGTCCATGGGGCGATGTCAATCCATGCTCTATTCAGATAACAGTGTTATGGTCATGGAGCCAGGTGGACCATGGAAACCTATGTGCACTCAGAGCACATAAAATGTCTCTTATCTCATGACTAAAGTAAAAGCTTATTGACCAAACGTATTAAGAAAAAGGTCTTCATTTAACTGTTCCTTCATGTAGAAAGGAAATCTTTGTAGTGAGAATATCCCTTTAAATGGGATTTTGCCACAAAATCCCTTTCTGACCATGTAGTGTACTATGAGCAAGCCTAAGGGCCACATGTATGAACCTGTTTAGGTCTAAAACTCAATCTTACGTCCACAGTAACCTATGGGCAAAAAAATTGAGTTTTATATCTAAACAGGTTCATACATGTGGCCCTAAGTGAATGGGGAGACTACCTCAGTTGAGCAGCTTTCCCCCGGTCATGTTTATTGGATTTCCGAATATAGCCAAACACAGTTCTGCTATTAAAAAAAAAAAAAAAGGAAGAAGAACTGGGAGAGCTGAGCAAACACTTTGTGGCTAAACCCCTTTAAACCGAGCACAGATCGTGCCCATTCCCGTATCAACATGAATATATTTCTAAGTGCCTGGGGGAAGATGAGGGACTGGTAAGATACCACAGTTAGGCTATGTTCACACGGCTTAACTGCGGGACGTAATTACGCCCCGCAATTACGCCATGTGGGCGGGACGGGAGCGGGGGAGTGAGCGAGGGGCCGGCACTTCGCCGGCCCATAGACTTTCATTACCAGTGGCGCGTATACGCCGCTGGTAATTGACCTGTCACTTCTTATCTCCCCGCCCGGCGGATTCGCCGAGCAGGGAGAGGAGACGTAATCCATAGTTCTCTATGAGAACTGTGGGTTACCGTAATGGCTGGGCCGTTTTCAGTCCGTAATTACGGACCGAAATACGGCCCATTTTAAGCCGTGTGAACATGGCCTTACTGTTCAACTTCCGAGGAAAGAAAAAGATTGTTCTCAGAGCCAATTATCTTTTAATAAAATGGATTGGGGAACCACTGGACATAATTAACAAGTCGCCTAAGGAACACAAAGAATTACAAACAAGAATTGTCTTTGTTTCAAACAGCAACAAAAAATGATATTTGTTAAAATGTAACCTTTATTGGCTCTATATAAAATTAAAAGTAAAAACACACAACTGCACAGACAAATACAAGTTAAAACTTGTCCATAAGCAGTTATCCCGGCTTCAATACCGCTGCCACCATGATAAGGGCATCCCCAATCTCCACCCTACCCATCTAACAAGTCCTAATAAATTCCTAGGGGGATAGCAATGAGCAGTACCTCATAAGGATGAATATGGGAGGGGAAAAAAAACCTATAAAGTATCTAGACAGCATTGAGCAGGTAAGTATTGATAAACTGTGATAAAATAATTTCACAGATGTAACAAAAAAAACAGTATGGGTCACATGTATGAAACGGTTTTGGTCTAAAACTCACTTTTTTATATGGGGAAAAAAGTGAGTTTTAGACCAAAACCATTTCATACATTTGGCCCTAAGTGTCTAGAGGTTCCAAGGCTTTTCCCCCAGTCAATACACAGGTTATGGCGATATTATTCTTTGGTTATTTCAGTGATTTTCTTACTTTTTGGTGGACATGTATAAAGATCGGCGCGTCGAAGCGCCTGTCTTCACTTTTTTTTTGTGTGAAAACTGCGCCGTATGTCGGCGCCGAAGTGCGCTCATACATGCGGGGCAAACGTCGACGCCTCAGACAGACAGCCCACATTGAAATTGGTCTGTCTGTCGGAGCTTTAATGTGCCTCACTTTGCTGACCTGCAATCATACATGCGTCGGTGTTTTCGAGTGTGGTGCGTCCCGCCCCAGAACGCCCCTTTATGTTAGGCGCATTAGAAATTGGTGAAGCTTTCGCTTAATGCGCCTAACACATAGGAGAGGTGCGTCCGACAGCGAAGCCGGCACTGAGAGGCCCATTATACGCCAGAAAACCGGCGATCATACATCTCCGCCTTTGTTGTTTAGACCCTTCATAGTTATCCTTCTGGTCCCCACTCAGTTGTAGATTTTTAATTACAGCCGGTTTGACGAGTAGGGTTGAGATTGAGGTTTCTCTATACAAGGGTAGCTCCATTGAGATAGGAATGGCTGCTTAGGGACTGACCTGCGCAGGTTAGGATTTTGTATTTGTCTGCACAGTACTGTTTTTGCTTTTAATTTTATACACAATAAAAGTTACATTTTAACAAAATATAAATGTGTTGCTTTCTGAGACAAAGGTCAGCTCCCTTTGTAACACTGAAAGAAACAATTAGTCAAAAATAAAAAAAATCTTCTAAAACACACATTAGCATAGCAGGTCAGAGGGAACGAGAGTCTGCCTACAGACCTTACTGAGCTGTTGGACTTGGCTACTTGCCAGAAAACACAGCTCCGACAGAACAGTTTTCTTTTGAAGCAATGGAAAGGACTTTACAATCTCTTCAGGATGCCAATCGAACACAAAGTGTGGCAGAAGATGTTGGTTGTTCCCATTCAGCAGTGTACAAAATGTGGTGTGGATTTTAAGAAGAAAGTATGGTTAGACCAAGGGAGATGCCAAAGCATCATCTAAATAAAAGAAAACAAACCTACAGGGAATAAAAAGAGAAGCAATCGTGGAGGGTGGATAATTGGATGAAAGTGATATTCAGTGATCGATCACCAATCTGCACTGGTCAAGGAGATGATGCTGGACGTTGTCTGGTGGTGTTCTAATGAAACATATAAAGGAGGATAACTACATAAATCCCATTTCACCACTCATTTATGACACATTTGATACACTGGCGATTTTGTAAGTTTTGCCACCTACAAAAAAAAAAAGGATCGGTATTTTTTATCATAGCTACACTACAACTGTGAGACAGAATCTAAAAAAAAAAAAGCCAGAAAATCACATTGCATGATTTTTAAATCAATTTGCATTTTATTGCATGAAATATTTGATACAATAGAAAAACAGAACTTAATATTTGGTACAGAAACCTTTGTTTGCAATTACTGAGGTCAGACATTTCTTTTAGTTCTTGACCAAGTTTGCACACACTGCAGCAGGGATTTTGGCCCACTCCTCCAGAACTTTCAGGTTTTAGGGCTGTCGATGGGCCACATTGAGTTTTAGATATATCGTTAGCAAGCTTGATACAAATTCTTCATATTGCAAAGACATTTATTCAAGAAATCCATATAATTCCAGGACAGACATTTAAAACTTTAGACTTGTAGTAGAAAGATAGCAATGGTAAAAACTTATGGTTCAGCAGTCCGGTACAAAGCTTCCATCGGACCCCTGTTAACTCGCTCAAGTAGCAAGGAGATGTTAGACAAATGACGAGTTTGCACACCGAACAGCAAACGTTTTCGAAGGGCAAAACGCCTTCTTTTCAAGCATGCTTTAGTGACCTTTTGCTTCTGTTTAAATACCAAAAAAGATTAAAAGCGATTTAACAGCCGTCCGATGGAAGCTTTGTACCGGCCCTGCTGAACCATAATATACCATTGCTCATCTTCTACTACAGCCCTAAATTTTTAAATGTCTTTTCCTGGAATTATAGGGATTTCTTGAATAAATGCCCTTTGCAATATGAAGAATTTGTATCAAGCTTGCTAACGATATATCTAAGTGCATGAGAGCTGAGAAGGCAGCCCTATATTACAGCTTGGAGCTTTATGGTATACTGTTAAAGAATCATTTACAATTGAAAGCCACATTGAGTTTTAGCCAGCTCCAAATTTTTTCAATTGGGTTCAGATCAGGCCTCTGGGTTTTGGGCAACCCCACACCACCACCACCACAGCTGAACACCAATATGTATTTTACATGGAAATCAATGAAAACTGAATGGAACATTGTTAGAGACGTATCTGGGCATGTAATAAGTACCCAAATCCGTATTTCACAAGCATCATGTAAACATCGTGTGTTTCGTGAGCTTGCGCCAACATTCATTACTCGTGGCGCGTGTTCGCCGCAAATAATTGACGTCACTTAACTCCCCGCGCGTACAATACAACTGCATTGTACAAGCGGGGAGAGGAGGCGTAACCCGTAGTTCTCTATGAGAGCTACGGATTACCGGAATTATGGGGCGCATTTCCCCACATATTAAGCGCAGTACGCGGTGTAAAACGCCCCAAAATAAGCCGTGTGAACATACCCTAACAGCTACCTGACACCCATATACTAATATGGCATCTGTTTTACAAATACCGCTGTTGGGGTAGGTTCACATAGCTTATTTTCAGTACCGAATCTGCATGAAATTCAAGCCTAAAAACTGCACCTGTTTCGGACGTGGATTTCAGAAGCAGATTTTCAGCCTCTAACATACTGTGTGAGGATTTAGCACTGAATCCACCTCAGGAATTGATATGTCAGTTTTTTTTTTCATTGCCAAAAATAAATCAGTGATGTGGAAAATTAGCTTCCTTTACACTGTGACGTGAATTTCCCATTATAGACAATGTGAGGCAAATTACATCTTAACCAGCTGTGTGAACATAACCCTAGGCATTCTTTAATGGATCTGTCTCCCATAGCATCTATTTGTTAGATATGTCATTAAAAGCTCATGACCACGTGTTAAGTGGATGCCTGTGACAGATACCATAGGGAGGCATCTTCTACACACTGGCTAATGTCTTTTTTCTAAATGAAAAAAAAGCCATACACAAACAGTTAGGTGTTTTTATTTTGCCACTAAATTTTTGATTGTTTCCAAACTTTTTAACCAAGCAGCCAAAAACACTACCACTGCCATTGCTCCAAAAAAACATATAAAAACCAGATTAATGTTTGTGAATGCACACAGGAACAAAGACCTACATTTTTGGAGACATTTCCTTTGGCCGACAAAACTAAAATTGAACTGGTCATAATGACCATCGTTACATTTGGAGGAAAAAGGGAGAAGCTTGGAATCCTAAGAACACCATCCCAACTGTGAAACATGGGGTGGCAGCATCATGTTGGGGGGTTGTTTTGCTGCAGGAGGGACTGGTGCACTTTACAAAATATATGACATCATGAGGAAAGAAGATTATGTGGCAATACTGAAGCAACATCTCAAGACATCAGCCAGGAAGTTAAAAGCTTGGGTAGAAATGGGTGTTCAAATGAACAATGACCCAAAGCATACTGCCAAACTGGTTACAAAGTGACTTAAGGATAAACAAGTCAATGTTTTGGAGTAGCCACCACAAAGCCCTGATCTCAATCCTGTTGAAAATTTATGGGCAAAGTTGAAAAGGCAGGTGCGAGCAACGTGACCTACAAATATGGCTCAGTTATAGCAGTTTTGTCAGGATTAAAGGGCCAAAATCCCTACCAACTATTGTAAGAAGCTTGTGGAAGAATATCCAAAATGTTTGACCCAAGTCATCCAGTTTAAGGGCAATGCTACCAAATACTAATGAAATGGCAATTGGCAAATATAAGTAATTTTGGTTCCTAATTGACCTAAAACGGGGAAGGTTTATTCTGATGTCATGTCAGATAGTGAGAAAAACATATATGTGTCTTTTTATTTAGTGTATGTAAACGTCTGGTTTCAACTGTATGTATAAATAAAATATAAAAAATAAATAAACAAAACAGTAACAACCCAAACTACAACCTTAAGGCCCGGTTCACACGGCTTATTCAAGCCGTATTTGCGGGACGGATCTCGCCCGCAATACGGCTTGAATAAGGGGTGGGGCCGGGGGCGCTGCCCGCTGGCCCCATAGGCAATGCATTGTTTACGGCGCGTACGCGCCGTAAATAATGTGCATTACACTTTCTCCCCCCGCGGCGAATTCGCCGAGTGGGGAGGAGCGACGGAATCCATAGTTCTCTATGGAACTGTGGATTACCGTAATGACAGGGACGGATTGGAGCCGTACTGCAGCGCGAATACGGCGCGCAGTACGGCTCCAATCCGAGCCCAAATAAGCCGTGTGAACGAGGCCTAAAGGGGTTTAACCACAAAGTAAAATTGCCGTGGAAACTTGCAAATCAAGTAAACATTTTCACCAATAAATTCTGTACCACTTTGCTTTAGCAGCTCCCTTAGTAAACCATAGTGTACAGCTCGTCTCTAGGGGATACGACCAGTGACGAGAGCTCCTCAGTCCTGGCTGCACGTGCTCAGACATCACCTCTCATCTCAGGCAGCTACTGTCAGTCTCTTCCCCGTCTAGTAATCACACACACTCACTGCTTAGCGAGTGTTCAACCCCAGGTGCTGTCATTCTACTTCTGTCCTCTCTACTCCTTAGTACACTGATCAAAAAAATAAAAGGAACACTAAAATACCACCTTCTAGATCTCAATGAATGAAAACTTCCAGTTGTAATTCTTTATTCATTACATAGTGGAAAGCGGTGAGAACAATAAAACATAAAAAGGATCAATGAAAATCAAAATGAGGGATTTGGAATGATGCTCAAAATCAAAATGGAATATCAAATTTCAGGCTGATCCACTTCAGTGGAAATGCCTCAAGACAAAGAAATTAGGCTCAGTAATGTGTGGGGCCTCCATGTGCCGGTATGACCTCCCTACAACGCCACGGCAGATGTTCTCTTGTGGGATCTCCTCCCAGACCTGGATTAAACGATCAGTCAACTCGTAGACTGTCTGTGGTGTAACATGGCGTTGGTGGATGGAGCAAGACATGATGCCCCAGATGTGCTCGATTGTATTCAGGTCTGAGGAGTGGGCAGGGCAGTCCATAGCATCAATGCCATCATCATGCAGGAACTGCTGACACACTTCAGTCACATGGGGTCTAGCATTGTTATGCATCAGAAGGAACCCAGGGCCCACTGCACCTGCATATGGTCTCACAATGGGTCTGAGGATCTCCTGCTGGTACCTAATGGCAGTCAGGGTGCCTCTGGCTAGCACATGGAGAGCTGAAAGAAATGCCTCCCCACACTATTACTGATCCACTGCCAGACCAGTAATGCTGGAGGATGTTGCAGGCAGCAGAACATTCTCCACGGCATCTGCAGACTCTGCCACATCTATCATATGTGCTCAGTGTGAACCTGCTCTCATCAGTGAAGAGCACATGGCGCCAATGTGAATCTGCCAATCTTGGTGTTCACTGGCAAATGCCAATCGCCCTGCACGGTGTTGGGCTATAAGCACAACACCAACTTGTGGACGTTGTGCCCTCATACCACCCTCCTGGAGTCCGTTTCTGACAGTTTGAGCAGACACACATGGGTATTAATGGCCGACTGGAGGTAATTTTGCTGCTTTCTCTGGACATTGTGCTGACAGATACAGCTAACCTTCCAGCTACAGCTTGCATTGATGTGCCATCCTGGATGAGTTGCACTACCTGAGCAACTTCTGTGGGTTGTAAACACCACCTCATACTAATTCTAGGGGTGAGAGCAATGACAAAATGCTAAAGTGACCAAAACAACAGCCAAAAAGGATGGGGACAGAGAAATGGTTTGTGGTCACCACCTGCAGAACCACTCCTTTATAGGGGTTGTCTTGCTAATTGTCCATCATTTCTACCTGTTGTCTGTTCCTTTTTTTTTGCGCAGTGTAGTTAGTCAAACAGTGCAAATATTTAAAAAAAAACAAACTTCATCAGGTAAGTGCATTGGTTCCTGCAGAGATCTGAACCCAGGACCCTTATGTTGGAAGGCAGAAGTACTAACCACTCAGCTACATAGCAGCTACTCACAGCTCTTTACATAAACAGACCTTTGTTTCACCAGAGTGAGCACACTGTAGGGAAAGGCATGGTGATGACAGCCTACTGGGACACATGATATGCAGTTCAAAAAGGGACAAGTACGATTTGTTTCAACACACTGAGAGCTGAAACAGAACAAACAAGGCATGAAATGCCTTAATGGTAAAACACCTTTAAAGGGGTTGTCTCGCTACGCTACCTCAGTCCTGTTTTCTTGGTTTCATTTTGAACTCAGGGGCGTGTTTACTGGCTTCCACTAGAAGCCAGGTCTGTAACTATAGCAACCAGTGCTGGCAGCCTATCATAAAAGATTGAACAGGTCTGTAGCTATAGTGACCTGAGAAGCTGATTCAGCCCATACAAGAGGGGATATCTAGGAATAGGTAGGACACTGTTAATGGACATATATTGCAAAGTGACTTGTTTTTGCAAGATCTTTAACATAAAAAACAATCCTTGTAGTGAGACAACCCCTTTAAGCCCTGCCATCTGCAACTAAAAACTTTACATCACCTATCTTCATATACAAATTTCTGTGACGTAAAAGTGACAATTACTCGACTTAATTTTGCACCACTTTCGCTGTTAAATAAAAATAATGTGAAATTAATTTCTTTTTATTATTTTTCCCCACATAAAAATAAAATCCAACATAAAAATACAAGAAAACAAAAGCCTAACATACGAGAAAAAAATGTAAACTAATTAGTAGAACAACCGAGAAAGTGTTATAGCGTTCAAGCCAGGGCTGTGGAGTCGGCAAGCCGAAGCCCCGACTCCTCAATTTCCCGACTTCCGACTCCTGACTCCCTCATACATGGCGCATGTTTAAGTGATAACTTTACTGTAGTAAAATGGCCCCCATCAGGCTGTTTATCACCTTATGATACAATAATCACGCTATTTAGGAAAGAACAGACACTTACAAGCAAAGGGTAACAATGTTTTGATCTTTTGAACACTTGTGGGTAGAGTTAAAGGGAAAAAGCTGTATTTGTACCCAAAGTCCATCTGCACCAACATTGGGAAGTGTAAAGAGACCGGGATCAGATTTTGGTCAAGATATGCTTGAATCTGATTCAGAGCCCAGAAGGATTCAGGCAGTATTGAAAACCAAAAGGTAGATTTCCCAAATACTAACAAAATAATAAAAATTAACATTTTGATTTTTAGGAGCAAAATTGTAACTAAGCAGATTCTAAATACTTGAAAGTCAAATTTATGTATTATATGGGTCAGATGACTGTATATAAAATGACAGTAGCCTCATGTACAAAGCTGTAGTGGATGGAGAGATATGGAGCCTGAAAGTAACAAGTTCAAACCATTGTTACCATTTTGCTTGTCAGTGTAAAATATATTTATTGGATATGACTTTAGAACACAAAAAAATTGTAAATATGCAAAACCCTGCAGGAACATTTGCGAGTTCTCTGAATTTGTTCTGAGAAATAGTATTGCCCCCATCAGATCCTGCATACATGACCCACATCTGATCTCATATTTCAGGGTAGAGAACGGCCCTCCCCACACTAACTTGGGTTGGGAGCAAAGCGGTGACCACAGCGCAACATCTCTAAAAAATGTCAGGGTATAAAGGAAAAGCCTCAGCCACAGTCAGTTTTGATGAATGGTTGATCTTCTACTTCTTTGAAAACAGGTGAAAAATTTTTGCTGAAATCTGTTTGCCATGGGGGTGGAATCTTTTCCCCTGGGGCAGCGCTTTGCCTGCTCCATGTCAATCAATTTACACTCCCCCATGTGATAAGGGTGTAGATATGGGGGCAGTAGACGCCGACCCAATTCCTCTTGCTCTTTGCATCCAACTAACTGAACTATTTATATATTTTGGGAGTCGGTCCATTTTATGACGACTCCGACCCCTGCAAAATAGCCACCGACTCCACAGCCCTGGTTCAAGCCCTCACATACTAAAGGGAAATGTGCCTGGTCAGGAGGGAGGGTGTGTGGCCCGCTCAGGGACTGCTGTAAAGGGCTCCTCCATTTTCAGTAGAGGCTTGTCAGTCCGTTGGGAGGTTCCACAATAGAGGGAAAAAAAAAAACATCTTTGAAGCCTGCTCGGTGCCAGCGCTGTGGTTGCTCCTGGACAATATTTACAAGTTCATTGCTCATGTGACCCTGCAGCTATTCACAGGCCTCAGGGGTCTCCTGCTGGATGAGAAGCATGTGACCACTAAAACCTGGGATTAGCTGCAGCATCACCACTCCAATCATAGAAACCCCTTTTAAATCGCTGGTTTTGCAGTGACACATGACAGGTAAGATGGGCTCTGGTTGTGAGTGACAGCCGTGGGCCCAGTGATATAATCCCTCTCCCTTCTATGCTGAGAATATACCAGAACCTGCTCTAACACAGCAGCTATTACAATCCACTACTACCAACAAGCAGGTACTGGCAGCCAGAAGCTTCCACAGCAGAACAACAGCCAAGAATGCAGCATCCACGGCGATAAAAGGAGCAGAGACCACCACGTAACAGACATGGCGGACACGTACAATGGGGGCGACTACAAGGAACGAGCGACGCAGAAACTCACCGGGTCACGTCTCAGCGAGAGAACAGAGGACGTCTCTGCCTCCTCGTCACCTCCCGAGCCCGCAGTCGCCATGTTGACTCCACCGGAGCCAGCTGCCCGATGACGTCGCCTGTGCTGTGCTTTTTTTTTTTTTTGCAACTTTATTGAAAAAGACATTCGTAGTAAAGATAGTTTTGCTTCTCTTCAACACAACAGACTTTATTGAAACAAGGTGCAGACAAGCAAAACAAGCTGTGCTTTTGCGTACTGATTGGTGGTGACATTATGCACTGTAGGTGGACTATAGCATGATGGCCAGACCGCTCTGAACGCTGGTTAGGAGCAATTATAGTGACTGCAATTCATTACAGTCCATTAGTATCATATCTCTGGCCATACATTACTATGGATTTCATATTTGTGAAAATGTTGGGTGTGGGTCACCTTTATTGTAAAGTCATAGTTGCCAACTTTTGAAAATGGAAAAGCCCATCTTTTTTTTTTGTGCCACCCCCTTCAAAAAGCCACAAACCCCTCCGCCTCACGCATAATGGCTTTGGAAGAAAGCCAGGAGATGCCCTTTTAGCCATAGTAGCCCCCCTAACCAGGGGTGCCCCTTTCAGCAGGTAGATGCCCCCCCGTACCAGGTAATGCTCTCCTGTACCCGTTTTGCCCCCTTTTGTAGTCAGGGAGTTGCCCCCTTTTGTACCAGGTAGTGCCCCCCTTTTGTAGCCACTGTGCCCCCTTTAAATACCAGGTAGATCCCCCTTTTTTAGCCAGGAGATTCCCCTTTTCCACGGCCCCTTTAGTAGCCAGGGAGAGCCCCCTTTAGTAGCCACTGTGCCCCCTTTAGTACCAGGTAGATCCCCCTTTTTTACCATAGATGCCCCCTTTTGTAGCCACTTGGCCCCCTTTAAAAGCCAGGGAAGCCCCCCCCCTGTAGTTTAAAAAAAATAAAATAATAAATTCCCTTACCTACCAGGGTCCGCAGCGCGGCCCGCTCCTGAAAATCTCCTCCACGCAGGGACGAGTGCAGCCCGCGTCACTTCCCCCCGCGCCGCTGACCTGTATTCCCGCGCACAGGCCCCGGGGATACATGGGGGGGAGGGGAGGGGGACGTCCTCCTCCTCCCTCCTCCCCGCACAGTGAGACCCGGGCGGGTGACGGCGCTGCGGCCCGCTTCACCCGCCTGCAGGGGCGGCCCGGGGGCGCAAAAGTACGCGCCACGCACACTTGCGCCGGGTAATTTAAAGAGCCCCCCCCCCCCCGCGGGGCGGGGGGGGGCCCGCCCCCCCGGGGGGGCGGGGGGGACCCCAAATAGCGGACCCCCCGCCAAAAACGGGAGAGTTGGCATGTATGGTAAAGTTACTAAAATCTTTCCAACCTTTCCTCCACTCTCTTAAGGGTCTGTTTTACACAGCTGATTTTCTGAGCTGTTTTGGTGCGTTTTCTATGCCCAAAAACAGCATTCAAAACACCTGGAAAACTCCCTCAGTTAATTTTCATTGATTCCTATGGAAAACCGCCTCGTAGTTCACACAATGTGGTTTTGATGTGGTTTTTCCGTGCATTTTCCACGCTTGTAAGAAGTGACATGTTTATTCTTGAGATGTTTTACACAAGGGCATGTTCACACGGCGTGTTGGATCTGAACATGCAAGTGCATGTTTGGCTGCATTTTGGCTGAAGCAGACATGCACCCTATAGTTTTAAATAGGGTGTCTACTGCGTCAAACAGATCAAGAATTGACATGACAATTGTTCTGTCCCCACATGAGGCGAATGAAGGTGTAACTGGCTGGTGGATGATAGTGACTGGAGACTTTCCTACCTTCGTATCCAGAATGTGGAGCAGACAGGACCAAGCTGGCTCAGCTTAGTAGATATAGATGTCGTAACACAGTGATATGAAACTGAATGTGGTTTATTCACCTTGGATACAGCAATAATGACTGATACAGAACTGTGGTTATCTTGTAGTAGTATAAACCTTGGTGCAGTTTGTTGCTGCTGCTTCTTGTTTGTTGTTGGCTGTTTGCTGCTCTGTTGTTTTGCTGCAGTTTGCTGGTCAGAAATTGATGCTTCTGCTAGCCCAAAAGATGTGTGCTCCAGTCACATTAGGATGAAAAACAGGAAGTGACTCAGCAAGGCTAGAGAAAAACACACTCCCTTAGAGAAAAACTTTACGAACAAACACAGAGGGAGAACATTTAAAGTCTGGTCAGCAGATGGCAGCGCAGCAACAATACATAATAAAGAATGGATGGAGAAAAGGACACAATAATATAAACAGTTGAATAACACTACCTATAACTGAGGAGAACAGCACACTCCCCGTCTGAAATTCCCTTATGGGGATTTCATTATAAACTAATGTCTATAAAATATAGTCCACAACCTATAACAAAACATGTTAGATGCAATGTAAACCCTAAGATAGTCCTGTTTCTCAATGTAGGTATATAGAATAAAGTTCGGTACTGTTCATCCTGCAGGAATATCCTCAATGGGCAGTATCAGAATGAGTCGTTTGATTGGCCTTGCAAATGTTTTTAGGCTCACCCTTCCTGATATCTTCACTCCACACTTCACGGATCTTGCCATCTTTGGCTTGGAATGAACTTTGTAACTAGTCCCATGAGCCATTTCAACCTTTCGGTTGTTGTTTCCTTCATTAACAAGAGGTCCCTTCTTTCAGATTTGGTTTTGTTGTGTTTGCCATTTCTTTTTCCTTTGGTGAAAATGGCGGCGTGTGGGTGGAAGGATGCATAGGGTGAAACCACAGGGAAGTGGTTGATGTGGAGAGGCACTGATCTGGATGGAAAATATTTTGCACTCCTTAGTTAATTCCTGGTCCCAAAAGATGAGTAGGTGGACTCAGATGTGATCTAAATGACAGTCTTGGATGGGTGTGTTGATCCAAGAGTTCTTTTGTTTCAGTACGGTATTCCTTGGGTTCTCCACCGGTGCTGAGCAGACTTCGACTTGTTCCCCTGGCACTTTGGGATCCCATGGGAAGGAATCAGTCGGATCACAAGCCTAAAGGTGCTGTCCTGTGGTCTGATTCGCTAGCTTCTTTCTGGCAGATACTATCTGCTGACATCTCAGTCTGGCCAAGTTTCTGCTTCCGTGAAATTTCCTGCTGTCGTGCAAACATTTCCCAGCTTGGGCTGTTGCAAGGAACCATAGCCTGGACTCTGGACACGATGCAGAAGGCATCCCAAAAATGATGGACTCAGGTGTGGCCCCAAGGCATGTGAGGGTCTTTGTGTGACAGCAGTGAGCGGGTGAGACATTTCCTGTCAGTGAGTGGAAGTATCCTGATGCATGTTGGCAGGCCTTCCTTCCTCCTCTGGCTTGAAAGTACTGAGGTGAGTATGTGAGCTTCCATTGCTCTGGGGTTTTGCACCACAACAGCTGTCTACTTCTTGTCGTGCCCGGAGCGGATCACTGTGGGTTGGTACTGCCATGATGTTGGCCAGTGGTTCAGCCGTTGTTTTGCTGTTCCTCAAAACGCCATGCATCATTAAGTGCGACATCATATGTCTGTAGTGGCTTCTTCAAGGGTCATTTAGACCATGCTCTCAGCAATGGAGTCTGAGAGTTTTCCTTTGGAGACTCGCTTCTGGATTTCTTGCTTTTCCAGTGGGCAATCGCTGTTACTGTTGGAGAGCATTCTCGCTTCTTGACGTACGAAGTCATCTGTAATGCAAAACTGAGCTGATGGACATTTCTCATATTCTGATCTTGGGCATACACACGAGTGTGCTCTTGATGAAGGTTGGAGATGATGTTGGGAAAGTCGCTGTCCATGGCTGCAAGATTGTCTTGGAAGGAGAAGTTTAAGTCCAATTGCCCGTATCCATCACTCTCGTTCTTCTTTAAGGATGACCTTTCTGAATGGTTGTTCTGGCATCTCTCTCCATAATGTGACTAACCGTGTTCTCTTTATTCAGCTGGCCTGTTTAGGGTACGCTGAAGATAGTTAAATCTTGATGTAACGGACGGGATTTTATCCGCAGGACCACCGCAGGCGATGGTCGAAGCCCACGCCAGGACGGAATCTAATATGTTCCCGGGATTTTCACCATAGCCGCCCAAAGCGGATGGACTTGCTGCGGCGTGAAGTCTGACCGAGGTCGTTTTCCACTGCGGACTTGTCCTGCGGTGCGGCCAAGGGTAGACGTAGTACAGATTCGTCAGGCCAAGCTCGTAGTCGGGGACAGCCCAGAAGGTCAGTACAGGCTGCTCTGGATCCGTAAACGTGGGCAGGCAGAAGTTCAGGGCAGGCGGCAAGATTTGTGGTCGATAAATGTAGGCAAGGGAGTAACGGTACAACGGATAGACAAGACAAGGCTAGAACTACTTTCACCAGAGGTAAAACACACTAAGGATCCGGCGAGGGCCGGCAGGAAGGGCCCAGACCTAAATAGGAGCAGGTGCCCGGCCATACCCAATTACCAGCCGCACTGCCCTATAAAATTTTCACACACAGCTGCGCCGCGCGAGCGCCCTAGGGCCGGAGCACGCGCCGGAGACTGTGAATGTCTGACAGAGCACGGCCGGGCTAGACGCCGGCGAGGACTGGAACAAAGCGGACCCCCGAACCCGACGTGCGGGACCGGGGCTCCGCTGGGAGCCGCAGCACGACGCGCCTGCCGACCGGGACGGAGGTCGCAGGGTGTCCGTGACATTACCTCCCCCTTGGGCCCCCCCCCTTGGCCCCCCTCTCTTACTGGATCGAAGAAATCTCTGTAGATTACGGTTCAGGATATTCTCCTCGGCTCCAAGACCTCTCTTCAGGACCAAACCCTTCAGTCTACCAGAAAGTACCGTATTCCCTCTAGATCTCCCATACGCATGATCTCCTTGACTTCAAGACTTAGGAAGGCATCAGCTATGGGTGGAGGAGGGGTATACTTCAGAGAGCAACGGTTAAGACCAGGGGTTTTAGTAGAGAGACGAGGAACGAGTAGAATTCTCATGGTGGGAGGGAGCCGGAGTTTGTAGAAACCGGATTAATGCGAGTAGATAACCTCAAAGGGTCCCAGAAGCGGGGGTCCCAATTTGTAGAGGGCATCATAAAGACTGACGAATATCTGGCCGACAGCACACCATGTCACCTGGTGGAGAGACAGGAGGAGGACTTCTTCCTTTGTCGGCTTGTGGTCTTCGTGCGCTCGAAACGCGAGCAGAGATAGTGGGTCTGGACGCGAATGTCTTTATTCCTGAACCAGTGCGTCCCGCCGTAGGAACCTCGGAAGAGATGCCAGAGAGAGAGGTGGCGGGGATGTCAGACCGTATACAATGAAAAGGGAGAGTACCCCTGCGGATTTCTGAGTCTCGGGGAGTTGTAGAGAACTGCGCTCATGGCAACAAGTTGGACCAATCGACTTGCGTTTGAAACGAAGTGCGTAGATAACCTCCCAAACCTGATTACTCTCTCCACCTGGGCAATCGAGCCTGAGGGGTGGTAAGCAGAAGAGAAGTCCGAGCCTTCACCTGGAGTTGGGAACAAAGGGCACGCCAGAACTTGGAAACAAACTGGACTCCCCGATCCGAGACGATTTGCTGTCGTAGCCCTATGCAAGACGAACACACGTTGGAAAATAGCTCCCGCCAGAGGCGGGTTGGCCGATGGCCCAGTGCGTCGGCAGAGGACAAAATGGCGCCATCTTGGAGACCGATCAGTAATCACCCAAATGACGTGTGATGCCAGCCGAAGAGGGAGATCGTTATAAAGTCCATCGCAATGTTGGTCCCGTTGCGTCGGAATGGTTGTGGGTGTGGTAGACCTGCCGGCTTGTGACGAGGCGTCTTGGTTAGCGGGCACAAGTAGATTACAGGCTGAACAAATCCTTGACATCCTTGACGAGCTCTGCACCAATAGAACCGGATATCAAAATGAACGCTTTCGAGCGCCGGGATGACCGGCCACCCAAGAGCAATGCCCCATTTCAGATGCGTCAGCGGAGAGCAGGCGTACGTAGTGTCCCCCCTGGAGGAACCTTCCGGGAGGTCAACTGGGGAGCAGCGAATAAGCGTTTTCTGGGAATTATATGCTCTGGATAGACCTCCTCAACCCACCACGTCAGAAAGCCCGGGAAAAGGGGCGTCCGCCTTTGATGTTCTCTCACGCGGGCGAAGTTAATCTGGTATTCGAACCGGGAGAAGAAAGCGCGACCACCTAGCCTGGCGTGGGTTAAGTCGCTGAGCTGATCTGGAGTATTGAAGTTTTTGTGGTCCGAATAGATGCAGATGGCGATTTGCGAGCCCCCCCAAAGAGGTAGTGGCCATTCTTTCAAAGCCATCCTTGATGGCCATCAACTCACGGTCCCTATCGTGTAGTTCCTTTCAGCCGGGAGAACTTCTTTTTAAAAGAAGCCACACTTTAACGGTCTTTCCTGGGGCCATTTTGTGGTAAGGATGGCTCCCGATCCCCCACGGACGAGGCATCCACTTCCAAGGTGAAGGGTTTCGCGGGTCTCGGCCGCGTGAGACAGATGCTGAGGATAAAGGCAGACTTGTGCTTTGCGAAATGCCGCCTCACTTCGGTAGAGCAGCTGCGTGGGTTAAGCGTTGTTTCTAGTGAAGTCCACTATCGGATGCCACTACGTAGAAAAGTGGGAATAAATTGGCGATAATAGTTTACAGACCCCAAGAAACGCTGTATGGCACTCAACCGACTGGCGTGCCACTGCAACATGCTGACAGCTTTGCAGATCCATCTGTAGGCTCGATTCAGAAATAAGTGTACCCAGAAACGGAAGGCTGGGTTTTGGTGGAAGAGCACTTCTCCAGCTTGGCATACAGGATTATCTCGGAGCCGCTTCATCCCCCTGACGGACATGACAATGGTGGGTCTCGAGGTCAGGTCGAGTACACCAAAATGTCTCCAGATAGACCACCTAAAACGCAGGTTTAGAAAAGATCCCTGAAAATGTCATACACAGCTCCAGGAAACGGCAGGCGCATTAACACAGTCCGAATGCATTACCATGTACTCGAAGTGTGCCGTCCCTGTGTTGAAGCCGTCTTCCCTTCATCCCCTTGCGGATATCGGACCGAAATTTAGGCCCCACTTAGATCCAGCTGAGAGAAAAATCCTTGCGGCCCTGCAGACGATCAATAACCTCCGTGATACAACGTAGAGGATACCGATTCGTCACCGTGAACTTATTCAGACCCGAAATCAATGCAGAAGTCGCAAGGTAACGTCCTTCTTTTCCACTGTAGAAGAAATCCTGCCCCACTTGAGAAGAGGACTTCCGATAAACCCCCTTCTGGAGAATCTCACGAATGTACTTGGACATGGCTTGTGTCACCGGAACCGGATAAGAGGGAAGACTCGACCCAGAGGAGCTGGTACCCGGCAATAGTCAATCAGACAATCATAAGGACGATGGGCGGCAGGGTCTGCCTGCTTCTCGATAGACATCAGCATAACTCCTGATAAGGCGCGGGAAGTGCCCCTAGAGGCTTGCTGGTACCCGAGAAGTGCTGGCGTCTGCCAGTCAAGCACCGGGTCATGGCTCCTGCGAGCCATGGAAGACCGCAATAGAACGGGCGAAGAAGACAGGCGGTAACACAGTAGACGATAGTCTTTCTTGTGAAGTGCCCCTACTTAGGATGGACAATGGCTCAGTGACGGAAATGGACTGGATAACGAGGATCTCTCCACTGACGGAGGAATGGACAGAGATTCTCCATGGGAACCACGGAAGGCAAGTGGTTGAGACACCAGGGCAGCGTCCCAGGAAGTTTCCAGCGAACCTGAGTCCAGAATGCTGAAACTTGAAAGTGGGTCCCGTGCATCAGTGCCGATCAGGACCGAAAATGTTCAGGCGGGAAGATGCTGCACACACTAGGGATGCTTCTCCCACGAACCTATGTGCCGTTCTCCCGGACGCCGTGGTCGAAGCAGACAGCAACGGGAGGGATATGAACAGGGCTGCCGCAGTAGAGACATAGGTTCTCTTTACGCCGTCGTTAATTTCTTGCGAGACATGTGGCCTCTATCCCCACTTGCATGGCCTCTGCCTACGGCCTGGGCCTGAGGATAGGAGCGGTGACCGTAGAAACACCGGTGCAAGATGAGATGGACGGCGTGTACGGGCTGGTTTCTTGCTCTTGAGGAGCTCCTCACGCCATCTGCAAATCGGATGTCCAATTCCGGAAAGCCAGGTGGATTAGTTCACTTAAAGAAGGCGGAAGGTCCCTGGCGAGCGAGCGCATCCTTGATTGCTGAGAGCCTTTCTTGAACGTGCGCATAATGGCTGCGATCGTTCCAGACTAGCTCCGATGCTAGAGTGCGGAATTGCACAGCGTAGTCACCCACGTGAGGATACCTTGCAGCAGTCAACAGGAGCGATTTCGGCAGACATGCACGAGGCAGGTTCCTCGAAGACACTACGGAACTCAAGTAGAAATGTCGCTAGATCGCCGTAATTGGGTCAACCCTCGTCCCACAGAGAAGTTGCCCATGCCAGGCTATACCGGAGAGGAGACTGACAACGAAGGCCACCTTGGATCTTCTGACAGAAACTGACCTGCCAAATGAGTTCCACATCAGGAGCACTGGGTGATGAAGCCCCTGCAGACCTTGGAATGCCCCATCAAACTTAGTCGGCATGGATAACCGAGGCTTGGGACCGACTGGAGAACTGCCCCGGAGGGAACCACTGCCAGCCGACTGCTTGCTGCCTGAGTGGGCGATGAACAGCTAGCACCAGAGAGGAAGAGATTGCTGCGCTGCTGTTGCGCTTGCTGCGCGATCTGTTGACGCTTGGCCATACAACGGTGGTAATACTGGCGACACTTGGCAAGGACACCTTGGCGGGATCCATGGCCGGATCCTACTGTAACAGACGTGTAAATGATGCCGCTGGAACCCACCGCAGGCGATGGTGTAAGGCCCACGCCAGGGAACGGAATCTAGTAGGTCCGGTTTTCACCAGAGCCCGCCGCAAAGCGGATGACTTGCTGCGGCGGGAAGTCTACCAGGCACGTTTCCACTGGCGGGACTTGCCTGCGGTGGCGCCAAGGTAACGTAGTACAGATTCGTCAGATCAAGCTCGAAGTCGGAGGACAGGCCAGAAGGTCAGACAGTCGGCTCTGATTGTAAACTGTGCAGTGCAGAAGGTCAGGCAGGAGGCAAGATTCGTGGGTCGATAAACGTAGGCAAGGGGTACGGTACACGGATAGGACAGACAGGCTATGAACGCTTTCTCCAGAGTTTTAAAACACACTAAGGATCCGACGAGTGGCCGCAGGAAGGGGGCCAGACCTAAATAGGAGCAGTGCCTGGCACTACCCAATTACCAGCGCACATCCCCTTTAAATTTCAAACAGCCCGGGCCGCGCGCGCCCTAGGGGCGGAGCCACGCGCCGGTAACTGGGACTGACTGGAGCAGGAGCGCGGCCGGGTAAGTAGACGCCGCGGGGACTGGACAAGAGCGAACCCCGAACCCGAGTCGGGCGGGGCTCCGGGGGAGCCGCAGCACAGACGTGCCTGCGACCCGGGACGGGGTCGCGGGGGGTCCGGCACTTACAATGCTTGTTCCCGGTTATTTGGAGTTTTATTGGGCTGGGGTAATGAAAAACCCAGTGATCGGTTTCCCTTAGAGCTCACGTCAATTTTTTGAGGAATTCTCTTTTTCTATAAAGGTACTTTTTGTCTCCTTAGTTTGAGAAACACGATCCCCCCAGATTGTCGAAGGGGGAGAAAATGACGTCAGCAGCTGTATGGGTCTGGGAGCTTCCTTTCACCTCAAGTGATGAGGACACGGCTTGATGAAAGGTGGTCCGTCCCCTTGCAGTAAATCTTAAAGGATCAATTACTGATTGACCCAGCTACATTTGCTAAAACTACCCCCCCAAGCTAGTCTCTGGGCGTACGGGGGTAGTCGGGGGACCGTTACCTGTTGACGCCCTTGTGACCCTTAGTTTGTCTCCCCAAGCGGAGTAGAATCTCGGCGTCCAAACCAAAGGGGGAAAACGCTGGCTAGGTGCCTTTGGGGGGGTTTGGTAAAAGTCGTTTTGGGGGTGGGAATTTCCCCCCCTTGATTGGGTATATGGTGCATTCGTGGTGTAGGTGGGGGTATCCTGTACCCCTGTTGAAGGGAAGCGATAAATCCTGTGCTTTTCTTCCACAAGTTTCTATGCTCCCTGACAGGATTTAAAGGTAAGGGTTTGTGGGTCCTTTTTCCCAAATGTTTCAAAAAATTAATCCGGCTGGGGAATGGTTGCTTTGGTCGTCAAGATTCGTCATTTTACAGCCTTTTCGGGATGATCTCTGGGTAAACCTTTAAAAGCAATTCTGGCACAACATTTATCCCTTTGGCTCTCCCCCTTCCTCCAAGCATGAGCAGGAAAATTGTGGCGGTGTTAGGTTTTTCTGTGGCTCCCCGCCATAGCTTGTAGGGGGAATACTGGTCCCAGTGGATGAATCGTGGTGGGGGTTTTGGGTGCATAGTTTGGCCATGTCGCCTGGCATCCTACACTTAAGGGGATTTACAGTCCTTGCCATATGCTCCAAAAAAGCCACTCTGAAAATACCCCAGCCCCGGAGGATTTTTTTGCGCTCGTATGGGTTGGACCAAATCCTCTGCATTTGTTTAGGAGTGGGTCTTTTAAAATGGGGAATTCAGGTTAAAGGGAAACTTGTCTCCTCGAGGTAGTAAGGTGTTTACCGGGGTACGCAGGTGGTGGCAGGTTGGTCTTTCTAACACTCACACTTTTCTTAAAGTCTCTGTTTTTTCTGGTGACGCCTCTACCTTGAGATAAAGGGCATTGTGTGTTGAGCTCCGGGGAAGTCGAGACTGGGGTCTTTCCCCTCATCTGGGCGTCACGATGAACCTGCAGAAATGTGAACGGGGGAAATTGGTGACTCGTGCCTTTTGATTTGAGAATGATGTTCCCCACTTCCTTGCAAACTGTAAGGGCGCTTTAGGGACAATTGAATTCCCCCTAGGGGCGGTATCCAGTAGCATACCCATACAGACGAGGGTCTTTTTTAGCGAGTTCCATTTCCATGGCAGATACTTAAGTCCAAAAGTTGTGGACTTCCTTGGTTTAATCTTTGGGTGTTCTGCAGTCTTTTGAATAGGGTTTTTCTCTTCGCTTCGGCGCTCCCAAAAGGTACTTAAAGGCTTGCCAGGCAGCGGCAAGCCCTGCTTCTGCTTGTCCCACGCGTTTTGAGGCTCTTGATGTGATTTGTAGACCTGGCCCAGCAATTTGCCATAAATCAAGCTCCTGCTCTGGGGGTTGGTTAAGGTGGCAAGGGGCAGCTTTGGGGTTTGTTTTCCCGGGCTTGACTCTCGCCGGGTCATAAAATTTTGAAAGACTGGTGTTAATCGCTCCCTGAAAACCATGGTCCTAGCGAACCAGATATATCTGCTTTCTCACTGCTTGTTGCCGGTCACTCGTGGTACCCATTGGGGGTGAGGTTGCCGGCGTAAAAGGGGTGAGATTTTTCCCGGGTAAAATATGTTGCTGAGGTTTTTGAGCTGTGGCTAGCCCGGAATTTCTGTTTTGTGCTAACGCTGGGGAATGGGCCGGGAAACCCCTGGGGGGCCTCTTGCTGTGATCCCTTCCCTTGAGAAGGCATTTGGGGGGGTCATTATTTGTGGGGTCTGGGGGTGGCACCAGAGATGCAGTAGAGTACTTGGGGGTTTCAGTTTTGTCAACTTGAACGGCTTGGAACAGAGGGCACTGCAGAAATTTGTTTCAGCACAAAAGTCCGGGTGCATCAACTGGATTGTTGTTTCCTGTGGCAAGCAAACGGATCGAGACCTTGGCTCATCGCTCCCCAAAGGGTTTTTTATTTTGGGCCAAATGCATTTCCTCTTCCTTCTCTATTTGAGAACTTTATCCGACCTCTGCTTCTCTTTTTCTTTTCAGCTGAGCCTCTGCACTTTTCTTTCAGTGGCCTCGCACTTTCTTTTAGCCTGAGCCTCTGCAGTTTTCTTTCGCCGACCCTCTGCACGTTTTCTTTCTCCATTATTTCCCTTTTTCTTGAAGGCATGTTTTTTTTGGATTGCTCTCCCTCAAGCGGGCCTTAAATTTTCTGTCACTCGGACTGAGCTTTTGAGAAGTGATTTGTATGTCCGTGACGAATGTTTAGTTGATTTTGTCGTGCGATCTGGTCCCCTGAAATTTAGGATACGGCTTTCCCGTTTTACTTTGCATTCGCACCATGCGTCTCTTTCTCTTTCCAGATTTGCCTTTTTCGCTCCATTAAGGCTTTATCGCATTAGAGTCTTTTAAAAAGTTAATTTTAAAAACCCCTTTTTTTTTTTGTTTCCCGGGTTTTTTTTTCAAATATTTTAAGGTTTAAAGGGGAAAAAGGTTTTCCCCCGTTTTTTCACAGAGTCATTTTTTTTTTTTTATTGTTTTTTTTTTTTTTTTTTTTTTTTTTTTTTTTTTTTTTAATTTTTTTTTTTTTTTTTTTTTTTTTTATTTTTTTTTTTTTTTTTTTATTTTTTTTTTTTTTTTTGTTTTTTTTTAAAAAATTTTTTTTTTTTTTTTTTTTTTTAAAATTTTTTTTTTTTTTTTTTTTTTTTTTTTTTTTTTTTTTTAAAATTTTTTT
Organism: Phyllomedusa bahiana; assembly: GCA_025379985.1. Taxonomy (NCBI): domain Eukaryota; kingdom Metazoa; phylum Chordata; class Amphibia; order Anura; family Hylidae; genus Phyllomedusa; species Phyllomedusa bahiana. The sequence goes on from JAODAL010001650.1 coordinate 180,240, forward strand.
TTTTTTTTTTTAAAAATTTTTTTTTTTTTTTATTTTTTTTTTTTGGTTTTTTTTTTTGGAGACTTTTCCCCCCCTTTTTTGAAGTGGGCGCCGGCCCCCGTTAGTGGAAAAGTGATAAAAACAGGAATTTAATGTGTTTTTATTTATTTATCAGCAAAAAGGAAAAAAAACTTTTATTTTGGGAAAACCTTGGGCAGTTTTTTGGTTCGTTTTTTTTGGGTGTTTGTGTTGTTTGTTTTCCGTTTCGGAGGGGTTTTTCTTTGCTGCCCCAAAAGTTTGCTGTCCTTGGTAAAAAAAAAAATGTAGCCGGTAAAAAAAAAACCCCCTTGGAAAAATTTTGAAAAAGAAGGGGAGAATGTAAAATTTCGGTGGGGGGGGGGGCGAACAAAAAATTTTTGGATAGAAAAGGAACAATGATAAACGTTTTAAAACAAACTTGGGGGGCAGCCAAAAATTCCTTTAAAATTTTTAAAAAATTTAAACCTTGGGAATTTGTCTGAACCCGTTTTTGTTTTCTTTGGCCTTTTTTCCGCATTGTTTTGGGTTTTGGGGGCCCAAAATGGTCAAACACGATAAAAAAGGATTTCCGGGAAGCTGGGAAAAAAAACCCAACCCTTGGAAAAAAAGGGAGAGCCAGGAAAAAACCCCAGGAGATGGGGCAATTTTCTTAGAAGAAACCATTTTGTAACTTTACAATTTTTCCCGATTTCCCCTTCCTTAGGGGGAAAATTTCCCCGGGTTTAAAGGGGTTTGGGAAAATTAAAAAAATTTTTCAAAAAAACTTTTTTTAAAAAATTTTAAAATTTTTAAAAAAATTTTTTTTAAGGATTTTAAAAGATCATGTAAATTTAAAAACCCTAAAACCTTGGGAAAAAATTTCAAATCCTCACAAAAAATGCTTTTTGTGGTTTTTAGAAAAAACCCTTAGGGGCTTTCTGCCAATTTCCCTTATTTGGGTTTCCCCTGCCTTTCCCCCCCAAAATAAAAAAGCCTTAATATTTGGGAAAAATTTTTTTTAAAAAAAAAAACAATAAAGTATAGGAGACATAAAGCACAGAATTGTTAACGAGGAAACAATACGTTTTCGCTGCAGACAGTGTAAAAGTACTTCATGTGAACATCCCCTTTTTTGATATATTTTAGAAACTATTTTTTTTTCTTTACCACTGTGAGGTAATAATCATACAGTATTCTAAAATTACATGTTGCAATATATTGCAGAACAGTGTGCTATCATGGCTCTCGTATTGCACCCTGCCTCAGGAGTAGTAAGATTGCAGCTATGAAGGTCTAACCGTGATCAAGGGCAGGAAAGTCTTATGCCTGAAACGCGTAGGTTTTTATTTTTATATTGTGAGTACCATCTGCACTGTCTATATGTGAATAAAATTCAAGCACTTTTCTTCACCAAGAACGCTGGATCCAGTCATTTTCTGTTTGAATTACTATGAAGGTCTTCATTAGGCCTCTGGCTGCTATAAAAAATAGAATGCAATGGAGTGGTGCACAGCATTGATTTACAATCACGTAGATGCCACAGTCGCTTTTTTTAAATTTTTGTATTAAATTTTTAACAAAGTGTTAAAAATAACACAGACTTTTCCAATGGGACAAAATCAATGGGAGGGGAGGACAGTCACAAAAGGAAGGGAGAGAAAAAAGAGGGGGGGAACAGTGGCCTCAATCGCTTCTACTGTAGCTTCTAAGGGGTAAAAAGGCTGGGATCGGTGTTATCTCCGTTTCCAGCTGCTATAAATACCAGTCGCTACCTACTGTGTATAGAGTGAGTCAGGCAAGTAAGCTTGCGCCATACACTGACATTCAAGCCATTAGGTGCACTAAAGTTTTACCCCGTTTTAAGTGGGGAAAAATGTGCATCCTTTAAGCTTAAAAAAAAAAAAAATTACAAAAGGTTGTTATCCTGGTGTACGGTGTCACTGAGAAAAGTGGTACACAGCTTAAAGAGATTTTATCACTACAGTGATTAGCTTTCAACATGTAGGGAAAGGTCAATACAATATTAACAAATACATTGCTGTTTTTGTTTTGATTTGTTAAGAATATTAGAGAGATTTCTCTCTTCTGAGTGCACACAAGTTTCTCTTAGTTACCAACCATCTCTCCTCTTTCTTGTCTGATTGCTGGAAGCAGGTGGCCGCCCATAGTGATGTCACTTCCTGCTGTGTGCAATCTCTAGGAACAGAGCCTTGTTTGTTTAAGATGAGGACCAGTTTTCAATCCCTAGAGCTCTGTAGTCTTGTGTATTACAGATGTCCTGCAGTCATTTCACTGTATTCATTTGTTGTCTGTCAAAGAAGTATGTACCAAAAACAACAAAAACAGAGATAAGCGCTCTCTAGTGTATTATTCCTAGTGAAACAATAATATCCGTTTACGCTCACCTTTTGTTGTGCAAATGAAGAAGGCACAGCTCTCCTCAGGTCAGTTGCCGGATTACTGGTCATTGTAGTCTGGTTTAACACTGGAATAGAATTTCCGTATGGAAATTAAGCGCTGGCTTTTACTATACTAATAAATACTGAATACACTTTATTTCCAGAAACTACTTGTTTCGTACTTAATTAATTCGTCAGGTGTTGTAGCTACCCCCTGGGCTGATAGTAACTATGGACTTGTAAAGATATAGCAAGCGGGATTAGTCAGGACTTGCCCAGAGGGGAGCAGGACAAACCCATTGGAGACCCCTGAGCATCGCAGGCCTGGAGCTGATCTGTTCAGCTGTATGTGCGCAATACTGGGTGGGAGGAAGGTTCAGGCAACATATGAAGAAAGGCATGTACAGTCAACTCCACTATTGGGCCCCAGACATCCTAGTCCCACACTGGGCCTCATAGTGACACCTTGCTGGAGTTTATGGCACAAGAAGAAGTGGACACGCAGAGCCTCATTTATCAAAACTGTCAGTGTAAAATTGTCTGTTGCCCATAGCAACCAATCAGAGCTCAACTTTCAAGTTTTAAACTGCTCTGGAAAAATTAAAACTGGCCTCTTGATGGGTTGCTATGGCCAACAAAAATAATCTTACTGTTAGACGGTTTTGATTAATGAGGTCCATTGTCTGTTGTTATGCTACATTCTGGATAACTTAACATGCATGAAATAAGAGTCTAATAAGTGGGGAGGTTCTCACTAAGAGGCACAAGAATTGGTTCCAAACACTGTAGCTAGCGGTTCTGATGTGGTTTTGTCAAAACCAATCTTTAGACTCTTGCTTCAAGGACTCAGTTATGCAGTTTCTGCATTTGCACCCAGTGATCCTTGAAGGGGTTTTGCCAAGAAGTGAGTTCCTTACCTCTTATCTGCTCAGGAGAGAACATTAACTCAGCATGCTGAGTCAAGGGGTTGAGGGAGGGGGGCTGAGAGAGAGCCAGGGAGCATCTGCAATGTTTACTCAAATAATTACGTTACAACCAGTGGATACTCTATACAAAAGACACAGGCTCATTCACTGCTTTTTCTCCTCAGTCCCTTGCAAGCTCCTTCATGTTCCCTGTCATCAGATAAGAAGTGCAGACAAAGCAAGCGCGGCCAGATCAGCTCCTGTCAGTGTCCTGGTCGTGTCTAATGTAAACTGTCAGGAAACTAAGGGCATCTTAGTCAGGTTGTAGATCTCACATGCTTCAGTTTTTTAATTACATATATTTAGAAAAGGGATTAGATACCCATTTTGGAGGATCCCAAGTCAACATTGCATCGTGGCAAAACCCCTTTAAGGTCTGTCCACAAGGCATTGACAAAATACCAGTTGAGTTATCCAACCGGTATTTTGTTGTTTTTTTTTAACATAAAGGGGGACAATTTCTGATTGTGGTTTGCGAATTCAGCTGTCCCTCTTTGCATTGAACAGTTCATGTTCTACCCAAGAACTGGGTGGAAACTGAACATGTTCTAAGTTTTTTAGATGGTCGAATTTTCTATTAAAGTCTATATGGATGGTTGACAGTTAGTTTACAGAGGGTTTTTTAAATCCAAAAACCATCTGATAATCCGACTGAAAATCAGTGCTGTGGGGACGGATCCTTTTTCTCTGTTTTCAGACTTTAGTGCTAGGAATCCCACCAGGCTTGTAGTTCTCTCTCTCTCTCTCTCTCACAGCAGTCAGTAGGAGCACTCCTCTACCATTGCTTATTCTGCCCCTCTCACTCACAGAAGCCTGTCTCCATGGCATCAGTGGGAATCATATGGCACCACTTCTGTCCACGGCCCAATTAGCAATCCAGAAACTCTCATGCTTTTAGCTTTAGCTTAGTGCAACGCTATCTGGAGGGAAATGTGCCCGTTTCGGCATAAGGACTTGCCCACAAATTATTCACATGACCATACTCTCACCAGTCACCTCCAATAACATAGCGCCTCATGACAGCCGCACCTGATTACCTAACATGGCATGTGAGGCCAGAATTCCACACCATAATGTGGTTAAACCACATAGCAATAGTACAAACAACATAAGTGCTAATGTTATATGTTAGTATCTACATGGCAAATGATCAAAGGGATTTTGCCAAGAAGTGATTTCCTTAGCTAACAGGCTGCCACCGTCCTCTTCAGTCTTGAACAAAAGGCCGTTGTGTGTCTGTGTTTAAAAAAAAAAAAGTGCCTCCTCCATGATGTCATCACACCACCTCAAATGCACAATCCCGAGGCTGATACTCATCATGCAGTCAGCCTTTTAGTGTGAAAAGCTCTGAGGTCTAGCTGAGCAAACATGGTGTTTGGCTAAACCACAGAGGAAAACTCTGTATTGTGCACAAGCTATATATGTTTTGTTTTCTCCTTCTTATCTACTCAGGAGAAAAGATAAGATCCGAGCAGGCAACATGCAGTCACTGATTACTGCAGGGGGGAGGGAGGAGAGTGAGCAGGGAGCTGACTGCATGTTTACTTATATAATTACATTACAGTGATTCTCAGGCTCTCATACACATGAAAGGCTGTGTAGGACAGGGGCGTTGCTAGGGTCCTAAAACATCCGGGGCCCAGGCCCTTTGTGTTTTGCTCAGTAGGGCGGGGTTCACACGACATTTTTCACACCACATTGTGAACTGCGGCATGATGTGTTTTTACAGAGAAAAACCTTCTGCTCCTGTCACTAATTTTCAGCATATTCCACATAGAGTGACCCTATATCTATATACCTGCCTCAGCAGTCACAGCACAATGAAAATCACCAATGACAAATTTACTTTTTCAAAACCCCTCACCTCCGTATGACAGTGTGATACCCCTAAACAGTCACCAAAACATGCACCTATACATGGAGCAAATCTGCCAGACAAATGATTGTTACTAAAAAACCTCCTACAAAACCAAGTCCCAAAACTATTACTACAAAGGACCAAATAATCCTGCCAGACCCTGACCGAACGCGACCCCCACATGTGACTATCAGCTGTACACAGGCTCTACAGACATGTATTACCGCCATACAGTAACCATATAGTGGTAGATACTAGTTGTATGTAGATGCTCTGCAGAAATATAAGTGATTACACTGCAGTTACATTTAGTGACTCACCGGAGACATCATTTCTGATCAGCGTCGTTCACGTTCCCTTTTCTTCTCCATCCGGTTCACACCTTCATGCTGATTGCTCCCGGCCAATACTCGTCCCTGAAGATTTGGACACAAATATCTTAGAATCCTCACATTTTCAGCAACTCTTTAATTATAGGTATATAAGTCCCCTCAATTAGGCAGGTATATAAATATAGGGTCACTTAGGCAGGTATATAGATATAGGGTCACTTAGGCAGGTATATAGATATAGGGTCAATGTCAGGCAGGTATATAGATATAGGGTCACTCTCAGGCAGGTATATAAATATAGGGGCACTCTCAAGCAGGTATATAGATATAGGGCCACTGAGGCAGGTATATAGGGCTCAGACAGGAATATAGGGCCACAGGCAAGTATATAGGGCCACAGGCAGGTATATAGGGCCACAGGCAGGTATAGGGGGCCACAGGCAGTATATATGGGGCCACAGGCAGGTATAGGGGGCCATAGGCAGTATATGGGGCCACAGGCAGTATAGGGGGCCACAGGCAGGTATAGGGGGCCACAGGCAGTATAGAGGGCCATAGGCAGTATAGGGGGCCACAGGCAGAATAGGGGGCCATAGGCAGTATATGGAGCCACAGGCAGTATATGGGGCCACGGGCAGTATATGGGGCCGCAGGTAGTATATATGGGGCCACAGGCAGTATATATGGGGCCCCTGGCAGTATATATGGGGCCACAGGCAGTATATATGGGGCCACGGGCAGTATATATGTGGCCACGGGCAGTATATATGAGGCCACGGGCGGTATATATTGGGCCTCAGTCAGTATATATGGGGCCACGGGCAGTATATATGGGGCCACAGGCAGTATATGGGGCCACAGGCAGTATAAAGGGCCACAGGCAGTATATAGGGGCACCGAGGCAGGTAAACGCTATAAAAATAACAACATTAATACTCACCTTAGCATCCCCGGCGAGCGCTCTGTCCTCTTCAGCCCGCGCTCCTCCGGCAGCTCCTCCGGCACACAGCCTGTGACATGCTGTGCGCCCGAGGACAGGCAGCGGCGTGATGAGGTCATTACATCGCGCCGCTGCCAGCTGAGCAGCACGGGGCCGCACCGGGTCCTCAGTGCAATGAGGACCCAGCGGCCCCGCTGTGTCGGACCCGGCGACGGTCCGACATTGTCTGCAGGGCAGGGAGCGCTCGCTCTCTGCTCCGCAGAAGCCCTCGGATGTATGTGCGTCCAGCGGACGCACATGCAGCTAAAGGTGGCAAGGCCAGTCGGTGTTCCAGGCCCATGGCAGCGGCCTGGAGCCCGGGAGGTTCGGGGCACAGGGGGTTTTATTCGGGGCCCGAGCCCCGAATAAAACAGCCTAGCGACGCCCCTGGTGTAGGAACCTTGAAGAGCCATTGTAATGTGAGTAGTGGTAGGGGCGTGACTGAGAGAATCAGAACTAGTGCACATGCCCAGCAGCACTGTTCTGCTCTCCCCCTCCTTTCAAAGCTGGTTCCTGTGCCCTGCCATCAGATAGGAGGTGCAAACAACACAAACAGGGCCAGCTGGGAGCTGGCCAGAGATACTGTCAACAAGCAGTAAACACATGAAAAGTAAGTAAGGCTGCAGCTGTGACAGGCTACATTTTTTTTTTAACATTTTTTTTAATCATATTTAGAAAAGTGATTAAATACCCATTTTGGAGGATCCCACATCAACATTACATTGTGGCAAAACCCCTTTAAGCACAAAAAGCAACTTTACACATTTTTCTTCTGTCCATGTCTTTTAAATTGAATCTGTCGCCATTTAAGTTCATACTAATTAAAACAAGATAAAGATACTTATTTTCTTATAAGCTGTTTTTATCTTCTGATTGCAGATTTTTTTATTTCTGTTGTCTGTAGGGTTATGGGAGCAGCCATCTTGCCTGAGCTTCTCTTAACAGCATTTAGAGATATGCCTTACAGCAGCTTCATGTGCATAGGATAATACCACCAAAAAAGCAATATCACAAGTTGCTAGTATCAACCAATTAACAGAATATTATCCAGAAGCTGCACTATGCACCAATAGCAGCATAAAAAGCAACTATGATAACAATGAAATGAAAGCACATTTGTATATATTTATCTAATTCCCTATATACTGCAGTCCCTGCGTTTTTCTAATGGTGGTCGCTGTGCACACAGAGACTATCCATATTCTTTATACTGTTTTGATTTTATATTGAGTGTCATTGTTTTGGATGCAGTGTATAGGGAAGTAGATAAATATATTTAATACCATAGATTACTTATACATTATTATAATATTTCTTATCAGGTTTTTTCTTCTTATGATACATACATTAATTTTGGATGTTTTCTATACTAAACCTTAAAGGGGTTTTGCCACGTTGTAATGTTGATGTGGGATCCTCCAAAATGGGTACTTAATCACTTTTCTAAATATATGTGATTACAAAAAGTGAAGCCTGTGAGATCTACAGCATTGCTCAGTCCCCCTTAGTTTCCCGAAAGTTTACATTAGACATGACCAGGACACTGACAGGAGCTGATCCGGCCGCGCTTGCGTGTTTGCACTTCTTATCTGATGACAGGGAACATGAAGGAGCTTGTAAGGGGCTGGGGAGAAAGTGCAGTATATGAGGCTGTCTGCTGTATAGAGAATTCACTAGTTGTAATGTTATTATTTAAGTAAACTTTAGAGATGCTCCCTGCTTCCTCGCTCTCTGCTCACCCCCCTTCCTCTCACCTCTGCAGCCATGACACAGCATGCTTTGTTTATATTTTCTCCTGAGCAGATAAGAGGTAAGGAACTCACTTCATGGCAAAACCCCTTTAAGGATATATGAATTATTGTATACTATCCGGCAATTTTTATTACACCTTTCCAACTGCTCTTTAACATTTAAATTTTTAATCATGCTAATCACAGTGCGCGTTCTATATAAGTGCGTATAGGCATGTAACAGGTCAAAACCAATTCTATGCAAGTTCAAACCGAAGAATCACTATGGGAGAGGAAGGTGAACTGTGAATCCTTTGGACGGGGGACATGGTTTTGTTGGTGCCCCAGAATTGCCTGATATAGGAAAAGTAAATTCTCACAGAAACTTGCTGATTGTGATTTATCACCTGGCCAATAAAACTCGTACTAGGGTTTAAAAAAAAATTAGGTCAAAAAAAAAAAAATTCCGAGTAAACGGCAGTCCTTTGTGGGCACATTTCCCCTTCTGACAGACGTAAAGTACAATGGTGCTGGTTCGAAGCCTATGATAGCGGCTTACTCAGTGCTCAAATAGCCAGTTGGCAACTCAAGTTGCAGAACATGCATCTATAGGGAACAGCACTGTACCCTGCGTTAACTTTAGAGGCAGGGTGGGCTCCAGCATCAGAAGACCAATGGGTGCCAGTCACATCACTAAGCAGGAATGAGGCACCATAAAGCTTCCCAAGCCATTTAAGGTTCGATATTGAACCAGTATATTGATAGTTGAATTTATTAGAACGTTGCTGGTCTGATGATTCGGAGGATGGGTAAATATTGGCGTAACTAACATGTAAAGCTATGAAAGATACATCCTGCCTTGTATAACGGTTCAGGCTGGTGGTGGTGGTGTCATGGTGTGGGGATATTTTCTTGGCACTCTTTGGGCCCCTTGGTACCAATTGAGCATCGTTGCAACACTTGTGGAATATATGCCAAGAAGATTGAGCAAGTTCTGAAGGCAAAAGGGGTCCAACCCGTTACTAGCATGGTGTACCTAATAAAGTGGCCAGTGAGTATATATATTCTTGTGGTGTATATTGTTTTACCACCTTTTCCTCAGTGGTGCTTTCATTTCATTGTTATTTTAATTACTTTTTATGCTGTTATTGGTACATAGTGCCGCTTCTGGATAATAGTCTGCGTATAGGGGCCAATGAACAGAAGCAGACCTACTGACTTCTATAGAAGGCATTCTCTATAACCTGGGAAGAAGTCACTATGCAGGGAGGGAGAGAGAGTGAACTGTGACCATCTCCTATTGGGACTGGTGGAACATGTGTGATCTATGCACATTGGTGTCACCTTTCAGTGTAACCTTGCCTATACTGATAATGAGGAAACTGTTGAAAAGTTTTCTCTACAGAACTTAGACTATTGTTAGACTATTATCAGGCCTAGTGGCCAAAGTGAAAACTACAGGATATCAGAATTTAAAAACAAAATATTAATAATGATATAAAAAAAATTAAAAAATCTTGAAAAACACGAGTTAAACAACAGTCAATTTCCGATGACACATTTAACCCCTTACTGACAATGAACGTACTGGTACATTTTATTGTCGGTGAAGCCCTATGTAGCGGGCTTACTCAGTAAGTCCGCTACATAGGAAGTGGATGGCAGCTGCTAATTGCAGCTAACACCTGCTACTAATAGAGGGAACAGAGTCAGCTTTGATCCTTGCTGTTTAATCATTTAGACGCTGCAGTGATTGTGGCCCGGCATCTAAATGAATGAGAAATGGTGCAGTGCACACAACACAATTGCGGGACGCTGATTGGTCACCATAAAGGCTTCCCTAGACGCCATTATAAGGGTTCTACTACTTGAACCAGTATATTGAATTAGTATACCCTTCTGTATAGTAGAAGGGCGTGCAAGGGATCGAGCACTCAGGTGGTAAAGTACTATGGGAACTAAATGTAAAAAAAAGTATGAAAAAATATAAGTTCAAATCGCCCTCGATTGGCCATTTTACAAATAAAAAATTAAAACGTTACACGTATTTGATATCCCTGCATCTGTAAAAGTCAGATCTATTACAATATAACATTATCCTGTATGGTGAACACAATAGAAAAAAAAAAATTAAAACTGCAAAATTGTGTTTTTGGTCATTTCACATACCCTAAAAATTGGAATAAAAAGTGATCAAAAAGTTGCATGTATTCTAAAATGATACCAATAAAATCTACACTCAGGTCTAAGGCCATGTTCACACGGCTTAAAATGGGCCATATTTCGGTCCGTAATTACGCGCCGAAGTGCGCCAATTACGGGCCGAAAACGGCCCATTCATTATGGTAATTCACAGTTCTCATAGAGAACTATGGATTACGTCTCCTCTCCCCGCCCGGCGACGCCGCCGGGCGGGGAGATAATTGACATGTGAATTACTAGCGGCGTATACGCGCCGCTGGCAATTCAAGTCTATGGGCCGGCGAAGGGCCGGCCCCCTGCTCAGTCCCCCGCTCCCGCCCCCGGTCACACGGCGTAATTGCGGGGCGTAATTACGCCCTGCAAATACACCGTGTGAACATAGCCTAAAAGTGGAAAAACAAAAAAAAACAAAAATAACACGTCATTTATACCAAAGAGTGAATGCCATAAAAACAAAACCCCTGCAAACATGGTACAAGTATTTTTTTTTCCTCATATTTCACCCCACTTAGAATTTGTTTCCAGTTTCACAGAATATTCTATGGTATGCTCAAAGACACCATTAGAAAGTACATCTTGTCCCGCAAGAAAAGTTAGGAAAAATAAAAAGATATGGCTGTTGGAAAGTAAGCCTAATCTTCCTTCTCTTATTGCAGGTTGTGGTAGAGCCTCTGTGATCTGTGGTACTCCACATTGAACGCAGTTTTCTTCTTCCTAAGCTTGATGGCCTGGACATCATCGGCGCCCCTTATCGTGGGATATCTTATTATTAGTGTATTTTTCGAGCTATTGGGAACCATGGTTCCCCTGATGAACCCAACTAATATCTGGAGGAAACGTGTAGGGAAATGCTGCCTTTAGGCCTTTTTTGTTTTTTGGAGGGGTACTTATCCTTTTTCTTCTGGTCTGGTTATTTGCCTGGGGACTTATATACTTTATTCAGTAAGGGTGATAAAAGGGGCTTTAAGGGACAGTCATCTTGAGTGGGGCCGTTCTTGTTGGGGGCGATGACCCCACAATTTGATAGGGAACAGGTATAGGGATTTTGTAGGGAGAGGATTATAGGCTTCACTAGGATTACCCTTCATCTTCTGATTGTCCTATGCGTGATGACAACATACAGTGAGTAAACATTCATTGTTCCCTCTTGTACAGTATATTGTGTATTTTGTCCCAAGACATGTGTTTATCTTTTTGGTGTATTTTGGGTTTATATGTCTGTGGTTATCGTAAAGGGGCTTTTTAATTGTTTGAAATAAAGTATACATTTTATTGGGGATATTTTCTCGGTGATTTTCTTCCTAAGCTACCCTCAAACGGCAGAGCTTCATACCAGTCTCCTCCATCCTCCTCACTCTCTAGACTGAGCCCAACAGCCCTTCCTGCCTCCAACTGCCACTTCTCACGTGAGACCGCTTCACACCCTTGTCCAGTCAGGAGTTAGGTGTTGAAACACTTGGTGTGAGGTGGCAAGAAGCTTAAAGGGGTTCTTCGGGAAAAGATGAAAGTTAAATAGATAAGCTACATGCTTTATACAGCTGTAATATTACATCCCTGTATCGGAAGTCCATGCCTCCTTTAATACACTCCAATATCCTGCTGTCCTTAAGAGGCAGCTGATTGCAGTTGCATGCTGTTCTGTAATCTATGATCTGCAAGTACATCCTGATCCTTCTCAACAAGCGATTCTCCCAGTTTTTCACCCCATAAAACATATGATGCCCACAGATTATTAGTACCCAGCTGCATACATTTACATTTATCCACATTAAACTTCATTTGCCAAGTGGATGCCCAAACACTCAGTGTGTCCAGGTCTGCCTAAAATTTATAAATCGTCCATAGATTACACTACACAACTTAGTATCATCTGCAAAAATAGAAACAGTGCTATTAATTCCCACCCAACTATCATTAATAAGGAAATTGAATTGAAAGGGACCCAGTACTAAGTCTTGGGGGTCACCACTTATAACCAGGGACCATTCAGGACTCATTTACCACCATGCTCTGTGTACGCTCAAATAGCAATTTTTTCTCTAGTTAAACACCATTATTTCTAATCCTGTAGACTTTAATTTACCCAATAGGTGTTGATGAGGGACAGTGCCAATCGCCCAAATAGTCCTAGAACAAGAATGGGTTAATGAGTGCACCAAACAGTCCAACAGAGTTCATGCATAGTTCTTATACCCAGGGCTCCAACTGCAAAAATATATAATAAATTGGTATAGTTAGTTCAATGCAGTATGTGCTGAATATTTTTTCATAAGAATTTGGGAACATAATGAATTGTCCTATAAATGTCTATTCTGTATCTGATCTAAGGAGCTAGGCATTTAGTTGAGATAAATGTGTGCTGCACTTTATGTACATGCTCAATAGTGAAGCTTCTTCGCTACAGCTCAGAGGAAAAAGGCACTGGGAAGGATAACTATGCATGAGGCAATTCCTTTATACCTTGACATTGGTAGAGATGTTGCCCATGTGGTCACCGCTTTGCTCCCATCTCAAGTTAGTTTAGAGGGGCCGTTCTCTAGCCTGGAAATAATGAGATCAGATTTGAGGTCATCTATGAAGAAGAATCTGATGGAGGCGATACTATTTCTCGGAACAAATTCATAGACTCACTCAATTCAGTAGACTTATTCAGTACATTTTTGTTGAAAATGCAGCATTTTGAATATTTACAAGTTATTAAAGTTTTATGTTCTAAAGTTGTATCCAATAAACATATTTTATGTTTTACCTAAATAGCTTGATTATTGTATTATAAGGTGATAAAAATCCTTATGTTACCATACATGTACTATGTATGAGGGAGTGGAAGTCAGAGTTAGGGAAATTGAGGAGTCAGAAATTGAGGTTTGACTTACCAACTCCATGCACCCGCTTATACCTCCCCACTTTTATCCTTCTTAAACTTCGTTCACATGTAAATACCATGTATTTGACATAACTATAAAACGCCAAAGGTGACTGTGGGAGCCAGGATGTGGCAGAATCCACTTTAACCCCTTAAACCCCAGACCTGAAAAGTACTTAATGATCAGCTAAATTTTGTAGTTTTTGCCATCCAGACAATAAAATTAAGACAATTGACAGTTAACCCCTTCCCATTGGAGCCTATTTTTTCGTCGCGTTTGGTTTTTCCTCCTCGCCTTCCAAGAGCCATAACTTTTTTATTGTCATATTGGGGCTTTTTTTCGCAGGACAAGATGTACTTTTAATGGTCCCAAATAAAATTCTGTGTGGGCTGGAACGTAAAAAGAAATGTAATTGCACCATAATGATTTTGGTGGTATTTTTTGTTAAAACAGATAAAAGGAACACGACCTTAGCAGTGACATACATTGACACTTCCTACTGAGTGGGCCTCCTTTATTAAAATTGTCTAATAGCAAGACTGTCTTTGTTGCCCATAGCAACCTATCAGAGCTCAGCTTTGATTTCTTAAACTGCTCTAAAAAAAGAAAGCTCTGATTGGTTGCTATCGGCAATAAAGACAATTTTACTATTAGACAATTTTAATAAATGAGGCCCACTGAGTTTATTCTGTAGTCCCATATACATATTAGACTTCAAAATGACAACAGTGGATTTGAATTCAGACTTAGACTTGCACTTGTGAGAAATTGCCACAAGGTGGGACTAGTGGTTGGTAAATCTCAATGATATAAATTTGCTGAAAGTATAAGGATTGAAGTACATCCCATTTACCCCTTAAGGACCAGGTGATTTTTTTTTTTTTCATTCTGTTCATCTTTGCATTGAAAGAGCTGTAACTTTTCTATGTTTCTGCTGACATAGCCAGGGCTTGTTCTTTTTTTAGACAAGTTTTATTTTATAAAGGCACCATTTGGAGTACTTATAGCTTATAACATTTTAAATTCATGCTATTCACCATACGGTAAATATACTGTGATAACTTTATTCTGTGGGTCAGAACGATTATGGAAACCATAATTATATACTTTTTTTATTTTTTCACTTTTTGCACAACAAAAATAATCTTGAAACAAAAAATTTCGTTTGTACGTTTCTGTATTCGAAGACCTATAACAATGTATCTTTCTATTAACAGATCTGTATGTTTTTAGTTCTTATTGATACCATTTTTGGGTACATAAGACTTTTTGATGGCTTTCAATCATATTTTTTGGAAAGAAAATTAGCAAGAAAATAGCAATTTAGCCATTTTTTTATTTAGTTTTTTTAAACTAGATAAAGATAAACAATAAAAAAGATAAGCTAAACAATGTGATAATTTTATAGTTCTGGTCGTATGGCTGCAGGGATGGCAGTTATGTATAATTTTTATTTATTTATTTATTCCTTTACTTTTATAGATAGGGATTTTGTTACAGAAAAATGGGAAACATTTTATTTTTTACCTTACTTGGATTTTTTTTATTTATATCTTTTTGAAACTTTTTACTATTATTTTTTGTCCCACTAAGGGTATGTTCACAAGGCTGATTTGGACACTTGTTTTAAGATTTAAAGACAATGACGCCAGCTATTTTGTACTCTGCCGACAAAAGACGCATTGGGGTAACATCAAATCTTCAATATTTTTATTATTGTCTATTTTTTTCCACATATAGTAAACAGCTTTGTTATAAATGCCCGTATTACAGGTTAGCATTAACAAAATATCAGTGTCACGTTCAGGTGGTGGATCCTCTGGGTCGGCACAAGATATGACGCTGACCTCGCCAGGCAGCAGAATTTAAGAAGCCCCTTGGTATTCGCAAAACCCGGGCAAGGTGGGATGCACTGGAACTCCACAGTCGGGACCTCTAACGTGGCCACTCGATGTGACAGCCGAAGTGCCAGTGGGATGGAAAAGGAGTAGCCAGAGGCGTTGTCAGGTCACAGGCATCAAGGTCAGGGCAGGCAGCAAGGAGAGCATAGCCAAGAGGTTTGTAAGCAGGAGGTCGGAACCAGGAAGCGCAGAATACGGTAACAAGGACAAGACTGACGCAGGAACACCAACAAACTGGCAGAGTGCAGGGGAGGAGTGAGCTATTGGAGGTCAGAAATGCGGCTCTCCAGCTGTTGGGGAAACTACAACTCCCATAATGCATTTATATAGTCTATATCAGTAGGCATGATGGGAGTTGTAGTTTCCCAGAGGCTGGAGAGCCATTCTTTGCAGACCACTGCTTTACGGGACAAGTATGCACACTGGCCACGGACAGAGATCAAGAGCAGGATGGGGGAGAGGTGATCGATGACTGAAAGGGGGAGAGCAGACATTAGCGCTTACGGGTATCGGAGTACATCGTTACAGTCGGTTGACCAAAGCAGTTGGTCTTCCAAATGGACAATGACCCAAAGCATACTGACAAACTGGTTACAAAGTGGCTTAAAAATAACCAAGTCAATGTTTTGGAGTGGCCATCACAAAGCCCTGATCTCAATCCTATTCAAAATTTATGGGCAAAGCTGAAAAGGCAGGTGCGAGCAAGGCGACCTACAAACATGGCGCAGTTACACCAGTTCTGTCAGGAGGAATAGGCCAAAATTCCTACCAACTATTGTGAGAAGCTTGTGGAAGGATATCCAAAACATTTGGTCCAAGTCATTCAGTTTAAGGGCAATGCTACCAAATACTAATGAAATGTATATAAACTTTGACTTTGCAGAAAGTAATAAAAATGCCTTAAAAAATTCTCTCTCTCTCATTATTCTGGCATTTGGCAAATATAAATAATATTGGTAATCCTAATTGACCTAAAACGGGTAAGGTTTATCACAACTTCATGTCAGATAGTGAGAAAAACATGCATATGTGTCTTTTTACATAGTGGTTAATTCAAATGTCTCACCCCTTGAAGTTGTTCCACTTCTAAAAAGGAGAATTTGTGTGAATTGTTTTTGCAATTGGACAGCATGTAAATGCAAATTAGTTCTACTAATTCCACTAATGGCCACCTGTAAATGTTGTCCAATTTCACTGTGTACTGTACTGTGAAAATATATATATACACTACCATTTGAAAGTTTGGGGTCACTTAGAAATGTCCTTATTTTTGAAAGAAAAGCACAGTTTTTTTCAATGACGCTAACATTAAATGAATCAGAAATACACTCTATACATTGTTAATGTGGTAAATGACTATTCTAGCTGCAAATGTCTGGCTTTTAATGCAATATCTATACAGGTGTATAGAGGCCCATTTCCAACAACCATCACTCCAGTGTTCTAATGGTACATTGTGTTTGCTAACTGTGTAAGAAAGCTTTTGGATATTTTGAACACCCTTGAAAACCCTTGTGCAAGTATGTTAGCACAGCTAAAAACAGTTTTGCTGATTAGAGAAGCTATAAA
This sequence comes from Phyllomedusa bahiana, assembly GCA_025379985.1. Classification (NCBI taxonomy): domain Eukaryota; kingdom Metazoa; phylum Chordata; class Amphibia; order Anura; family Hylidae; genus Phyllomedusa; species Phyllomedusa bahiana. The sequence goes on from JAODAL010001650.1 coordinate 197,039, forward strand.
ACTGACCTTCCTTTGAGCTAGTTGAGAATCTGGAGCATTACATTTGTTGGTTTGATTAAACCCGCAAAATGGCCAGAAAAAAAGAACTTTCATGTGAAACTCGACAGTTTATTCTTGTTCTGAGTGATGAAGGCTATTCCATGCGAGAAATTGCCAAGAAACTGAAGATTTCCTACAACGGTGTGTACTACTCCCTTCAGAGGAGAGCACAAACAGGCTCTAACCAGAGTAGAAAGAGAAGTGGGAGGCCCCGCTGCACAACTGAGCAACAAGACAAGTACATTAGAGTCTCTAGTTTGAGAAATCGACGCCTCACAGGTCCTCAACTGGCAGCTTCATTAACTAGTACCCGCAAAACGCCAGTGTCAATGTCTACAGTGAAGAGGCGACTCTAGGATGCTGGCCTTCAGGGCAGAGTGGCAAAGAAAAAGCCATATCAGAGACTGGCTAATAAAAGAAAAGATTAATATGGGCTAAAGAACACAGACATTGGAAAGAGGAAGATTGGAAAAAAGTGTTATGGACAGACAAATCAAAGTTTGAGGTGTTTGGATCACACAGAAGAACATTTGTGAGACGCAGAACAACTGAAAAGATGCTGGAAGAGTGCCTGACGCCATCTGTCAAGCATGGTGGAGGTAATGTGATGGTCTGGGGTTGCTTTGGTGCTGGTAAAGTGGGAGATTTGTACAAGGTAAAAGGGATTTTGAATAAGAAAGGCTATCACTCCATTATGCAACGCCATGCCATACCCTTTGGACAGTGCTTGATTGGAGCCAATTTCATCCTGCAACAGGACAATGACCCAAAGCACACCTCCAAATTATGCAAGAACTATTTAGGGAAGAAGCAGACAGCTGGTATTCTATCTGTAATGGAGTGACCAGCGCAGTCACCAGATCTCAACCCCATTGAGCTGTTGTGGGAGCAGCTTGACCGTATGGTACGCAAAAAGTGTCCATCAAGCCAATCCAACTTGTGGGAGGGGCTTCTGGAAGCATGGGGTGAAATTTCTCCAGATTACCTCAGCAAATTAACAGCTAGAATGCCAAAGGTCTGCAATGCTGGAATTGCTGCAAAGGGAGCATTATTTGACGAAAGCAAAGTTTGAAGTAGAAAATTATTATTTCAAATAAAAATCATTATTTCTAACCTTGTCAATGTCTGGACTATATTTCTATTCATTTTGCAACACATTTGATAAATAAAAGTATGAGTCTTCAGGGAAAACACCAAATTTTCTGGGTGACCCCAAACTTTTGAACAGTAGTGTATACCTCCCAAAAAGTTAGGGATATTTGTGGAAAACATAACAATTTCAGACTAGCGTGATATTTTATCTTGAAAGTAGGCAATTTTAAGTCATAGCATCCAATGTTGATTTTCTCATCTCAAACAATTTGACGAAACAAGCGCCAACAACAGTGGAGGGTATACACCATCAAAAATGTCAATGTCTCAATAGCGTGTAAAGGGGCCTTGAACATCAATTACAGCTTAACAAAAATGTCTCGTGCTATTCATAAGTCATATTATTGACTGCTGAGGCATGGCATCCCACTCTTCTTGAAGGGCGCCCCTTGAGGATTAGGGGTACAGAGTTACAAGCTTCTACAGGTGATTCAGCTGATCTCACAGGTTTTCTAAGGGGTTCAGGTCTGGAGAAAGTGCAGGGCACACCAGTTGAGGACCCCCAGACACCAACAGACAGGATCAAGACCTGTTTTTATGTTTTACCTCTTTTGTGGGCATTTCTGCCTCTTTGCAAGATGGCCACTGCAGCTTCAGTGGCCATCTTACCTGCTATCTGAGGCTATATTAAGGTGTGCACCTGTGTTCCTCCCTGCCTGAGTATTCAGTAAGGACCTAGTTCCTGTCTTCCTCAAGCTTCCGGGCTCTCCTGTTGAAGATACCTGAGGTCCTCTTATTCCAGAGTCCAGCTTATTGTTTTCCTGCAAGCTATCTGCTGCAACCAGATATTCCTGCTATTTGACCTCTTGTTTATACTTACTTCTGCACATGGGATCATCCTGCTGACTTAGTCTCCTCAGCAGGATTCCTCTAGTGCTACACAACCTGCCTGCTGCCTGTCAGCAACGCTGCTGTTCTCCTCTCCTGGACCTGCTCCTGCCTTGTGCGAATTCTCCACAGGTCAGCCAGTGAACGACTACTAAACACTTCCAGGTCTGCTGAACCCCATACGGCCCTCTGCTCACCGGCTGAACGCCATCCAGCGCTGTTGCAACAAACGTAAGTCTGCTTTTACTTGTGATGGTTTGCTTGTGCACCCTCCCGCCCCCTACCAGCTATTGGTCTCCATAACGTATACACGCGAAGCGTAACACCAACAGCCGTTCACTAATGATGTGACCTCGATGAGCTGGAACATTGTCATCCATGAAGATGAAATTAGCACTGTCTTTTTCATGCAGAGGCACAATGACTTGAACAGTGGTTGACGCATAGTTTCTTCAGCATCATTGGCAGCCATAATTTCTGCCCTGAGTGAATTGACTTTTATCACTGAACAGCACTGAGGACCACTGGTTCCTCATCCAGCATAGATGCTCCTTGGCCCATGCGAGATGATGAAGCCTGTTCCTGGTGGGGTGGTCAGGTCGTCTAGCACGCAGACCATGCTGATGTTAATGGTTATGAATGGTCTGACATGATACTTGATTGTCTCTCACCTCCCTTAAACATGCCTGGACTTGTGTGGCATTCATCATCCGGTTCCACAGGGCATTATTTACAATGAAGTGGTTATTAGTGTGGACGTCCACTTCTTTGCCTTTCTGTGACTCTTCCAATCTCTGTATCTCTGTTGCAACCCGCTGATTACACTTTGTGACACTCTAAGCTCAGTGAACACTTCAAGTATCCTGCTTGAAGCCTCGCAATGGCGAGGTACTGTTGGTGTTGTCTTGGTCTTATGATGTCAAAATGTGAACAGCCTGATGAGGACTGTTTAATTCAAATTGATCCCCTCAAGTTATTGGGTGTCCCCTAAAGTTATTGGGCGATTCAGGGATCAAACACCTGTTGGGAATTTTGCCATTAAGCTCCTAATTAGAGACCAGCAAAAAATACTGAAACATTGAACTGTGTTACGATGGCTCCAGGAATGGAAGGTGGATCCTCTGGTCACCGCGTAGAGTTAGCGTGACCTATGCCGGGGAGCGGAGTCTAATGGGCTCCTTGCCTTTGCCAGAGCCCGCCGCAAAGCAGGGGGGACTTTGCCACAGCAGGGAATCCCCCACGTCACCAATGTGACGCAGGTGACGCAGGTCCTAGCGGTGACAACTGAAGCAGGAGGCATAGACACAGAGCCGGCCGGAACGTGGAACAGAAGCTAGGATGGACAGACTCGGCAGGAACAGCACATGGCGGATGAAGGTCAGATAGGACAGGCGTAGACAGAACCAGGGATGCAGACAGTAGTGTAAATAGGATTCACTAGGGAGCGCACAACAGGACGTCACTAGGGAACGGATACCAACAAATGGGCACAGACGGCAGGAAGAGGAATTCCTAAAAAGCCCCTGCCCAAACGCCATAGGTGGATAATTACTTGCAGTGCACTGGCCCTTTAAATCCAGGAGACCGGCTCGTGCACGCCCCTTGTGGCCGGTAAAGAAAGTGTGTCCAGAAGCAGGAGAAGACAGAGCAGCGCTCCAATCGAAGAGGAAGCAGGACGGGGCCGAGTGAGTATATGCGCAGAGGAGCGAGCGCCAGGAGTGGGCGTGCCTGTGGCCAGAGGGAGCCGGACCGCATCACGCAGCCCTACAAACCGTTGGATATGTGCATTCTAAATAACCTACAAAACAATATAAGGGCTACCACAAACAATTTTTAACCAAAAGGAAAACTGTACACAAAACACCAATAACCAACCTTAATGGTAAAATATAACAATCTTTATTGAAAAAACAAAATAACTACATGAGAAATACAAAAGTAAAAAAAAATATAAAAGATAATAGAAATACACACCCAACAGAAAATGCTGCTACAACCCTCCAAAACAACAGGGTAAATGGACACACACCAGCATATATATATACTGGGCTAAGACCAGAATATATAGTATAATATCAAAAACATAACGCATACTTAGCCCAGTGTCACCCAGTGTATGGAGTTGATCAGCAACTCCGACGCACGTTTTGCTTGTAGCTTCTTCTGGGGGAAAGAAGAAGCTACAAGCGAAACATGCATAGGAGTTGCTGCTACCCTCCATACAGTAGGTGACACTGGGCTAAGTATGCGTTATGTTTTTTGATACTAAACTATATATTCTGGTCTTAGCCTAGTATATATATATATGCTGGTGTGTGTCCATTTACCCTGTTGTTTTTGAGGATTGTAGCAGAATTTTCTGTTGGGTGTGTATTTGTATTATCTTTTATATTTTTTTTACTTTTTTACTTTTGTATTTTTCATGTAGTTATTTTGTTTTTTCAATAAAGATTGTTATATTTTACAATTAAGGTTGGTTATTGGTGTTTCATGTGCATTCTAAAGTTAAAGGGGTTCTACAATGAAAGGAAAAGATGGCTGAAACTCGCAGCACAGACTGAAGAGCCGTTCACGCTTGCCCAGTTACTCTCCAGGCTGTTCCATAGGAGTTCCAAGTACAGCCGAGCGGTGTGTTTGGCTCTACTTGAAGCTCCCATACAATAGAATGAAGAGCCATGTGCAAGCGCGACCAGCTCCCCAGCTTGCGCTGTGACTTTTGAGGGCACGTTCCAAAGATCGATGCAGGTCCCGTTTCTGGGATCCATACCTATCAGACACTGATGACATATCCTAGTGATATGCCATCACTGTCAATCGTGGAAGAGCCCTTTTAACCCCTTAAGGACCCAGCCAGTTTTGGCCTTACTGACACAGCCCTATTTTTGAAATCTGACGTGTCACTTTATGTGAGAATAACTTTTTGACACTTTTACTTATCCATGTGATTCAGAGACTGTTTTCTCGTGACACATTGTGCTTTAAGTTAGTAAGAAATTTTGGTCTATACAATCCTTGTTTCTTTGTGAAAAATATCAAAATTTTGTGAAAATTTGGAAAAATTTGTCATTTTGAAAGTTCCAAAATTTCTGCGTGCAAGACAGATAATTATTCACCACAAAATAGTTTATAACTAGCATCTACCATATGTCCACCATAGGTTGGAATAATTTTTTAAATGTATTCTTTTTTTTACGACATTTGGGGGCTTAGAAACTTAGTAGTAATTTCTCACATTTTCAAGAAAATTTGCAATATACATTTTTTTAGGGACCACTCCAGTTCTGACGTGGCTTTGAGGGGCCTGCATGTTAGATACCCCCATAAATCACTCCATCTAAGAAACTAGACCACTTAAAGTATTTACAACAGTGTTTAGGAAGTTTGTTAACCCTTTAGGTATTTCACAGAAATGAAAGCAAAGTGGAGGTGAAATTTCAAAATTTCACTTTTTTTGCAGATTTTCAATATTTATCTATTATTCACTGCAATACGGTAAATGTGACCAGGTAAATGCAACTTAATATCAATTCCCCCAGGTCTGCCGTTTTTAGAGATATCCAATATGTGGCCCTAGTGCACTATTTGGCTCAACCACAAGCCCCAGAATAGGAGGAGCACCTACTGGACTCTGGGGTCTCATTTTCAATACGATTTTATTTAGGTGCCATTTCAGGTTTGCAGGTGACCTAAGGTGCTAAAACTTAATAAACACCCCTAAAAAGACCCCATATTGGAAACTAAACCCCTTAAGGAATATATCCATGGGTGCAGTGAGTATATCCAACCCACAGGTGATTCACAAATTATTTTTAGCATTAGGCTGTGAAAATTAAAAATGTATTTTTTTTCCAGCGATCTGCAACTTTAGCTTGAAATGTTTCATATTTACAAGGAATCCTGGAAAAAAGCACCTAAAAATTTTACACAATTTCTTCCAAGTTCAGCAATACCCTACATGTGGGTGTAAACTGCTGTTTGGGCACATGGCAGGGCGTATAAGGGAGGGAGCGCTATTTGGCTTTTGGAGCGCAGATTTTGGTGGGGCTATGTCGCATGTTCAAAACCCCCAAAGTACCAGAACAGGTGAAACCTTCCAGAAGTTGCCCCATTTTAGATTCAGCACCCCTCATGGATCTCATCTAGGGGTGTATTGTGCATTTTGGGCGCACAGGTGTTCCATAGTTTTTTTTGCACTGGGCCATGAAAATGGGGCGGAGGAAACAGATCTGTTAATGTTTTTTGGGTTTCAAATTTACAGCATTCACCGTGCAGTGTAAATGACGTGATAACTTTACTATGGGGGTCGGTATAATTACAATGATATAGATTTTATACAGTTTTATGTTTTATTACTTATACACAATAGAAATAGGTCTATAAAAAATGCGTTTTTATGTTGTTCTATTCTGACAGCCATAACTTTTTTATTTTACTCTGTGCAGAGCTGTCGGGTCGTGTTTTTGGCGTGGTGAATTAATGCATTTATTGGTACCATTATGGGGTGCATACGATGCTTTGTTCACTTTTTATTAAGGTTTTTGTGAGGCGTTTTGAACAAATTACAGCAATCCTGGTAGTGTTTTTTATTTTTATTTTTTATAGCGATCACTGCGTTATATATGACATGCTAGCTTTACTCAGCTGGTCGGTACGATTACAGCGATACCCAATTTGTATATTTTTTTTATTTTTTTACTGCTTTTATACAATAAAAACAGGAAAACACGTTTTTGCATCGCCATAGTCTGAGAGCCATAACTTTTTTATTTTTCTGTGTATGGAGCTGTGTACAGGGTTGTTTTTTGCGGGATGAGTTAAACGTTTTTATTGGTATCATTTTTGGGGGACAAGACTTTTTGATCAGTTTTAAATCCGTTTTTTGGAAGGCAGGGTGAAGAATATACCTCAATCCTAGTAGTGTTTTTCATTTTTATTTTTAACAGCACTCACCATGCAGTATCTGTGATAAGTTAGCTTTACTCTGTGGGTCGATACGATTACGGCGATACCCAATTCATATAGTTTTTTTTATGTTGAAGTACTTTAAAAAAAAAAAAAAGGTGTTTTTAGTGCGTAAAAGAATATTTATGCATCGCTATCTTCTGAGAGCCATAACTTTTTTATTTTTCCGTATACAGAGCTGTGTAAGGACTTTTTATTCTAATTTATGTGCTGCGGGATGGACAAAAATCTTAAATCTGTGATTGTTTTTTTTTGTTTTTATTTTACGGCGTTCACCATACGGGTTAATTAACATGACAGATTTATAGGGCAGCTTGTTACGCACGCGGCGATTCCAAATATGGGTACAAACCATATTTTACACACTAAAAACACTTTTTAGTGTGTAAAATAATATTTATGCATCGCTATTTTCTGAGAGCTATAACTTTTTTATTTTTCCATATACAGAGCTGAGTAATGACTTTTTTTGCGGGATGAACTGACGTTTTAATTGGTACAACGTTGGCGTTTATAGGAGTTTTTTATCGCTTTTTATTCCATTTTATGTGCTGTGGCATGAACAAAAATCGTAATTTTGTGATTGTTTTTTTTTTTTTTTTTTTTTTTTACGCCATTCACCGTACGGGTAAATTACCATGACAGATTTATACGGCAGGTCGTTACGCACACGGCGATACCAAATATGGGTACTTTATTTATTTTTGATCTTTTTGGGGGCGATTGGCGGTTGTAAAGGGGAAAAGGACGGTGTACGTGTTTTTTATTTTATTTTTCGTGTGTTTTACTTATTTTTCACTTTTTTTTTACTTTTTCACATTTCTTTTTTACTTTTCCCCCATAGGGGATTTGAATGAGTGATCTTTAGATCTCTCAATCAATAGGAATCACTACACAGCTTGTTGCTGTGTACTGGTTCCTATGGCAACTGTCAGTCACGATGTCGGGACATGCCCACAGGGCACAGCCGGGCATCATGACGTCACAGACAACCTGGAAGGCGGTCTGTCAGCACACAGCAGCCGCACGGATCGTGCACGATCGTGCGCTGCTGTAGCCGACAGAGACGCAGGAGATCGCTCCTCCTGCGTCTCCCGAAGTTATTGCGACCCATCGGGACCCATCGGTCGCGGTAATTAAGGGGTTAACCGTCCCCCCCACCCCCTCCCGAGTGATCTCGGGTCGGGGCCGACGCTGCAGGATGTCAGCTGTAATATACAGCTGACATACCGTGCCGATCTCGCAAACTCTGCTTTAGAGTTTGCGCGATCCTCAGGAAGTATGCATACGTCCTAGGTCGTTAAGGGGTTAAGAGATGATCTCATGTAGTTCAATTAAAACATTTTTCAAGAAATGTTATGTTCATCCTGAAATTTCAACCAAAAGCCAAATGTCCCCACCTTTTTGTGAGTAATGTATCTCTCTCTCTAGGGGGTGTGATTATTAGTGTACCCTTCTGCATTGTATAAACAATGTAGAAGGGTGTACAAAGATGGTGGTTCCATCATTCCCTGCCTGGGCTACAGGGCTGCAATAGAAAAGTGGGCCCCCCCTTCATAAGGCTTCTAGATTGCTATTGTTAATGTGATCAGCACCTAGGCAATCTTGCCAGGGGGGGGTGCTCTGATCGAAGTGAAGTAACAGTGCGCAGCACCCGTTTTCTCATTAAATTTAAGACGTCACTGAGCATATAAAAGGTTAAACAGCAGGGAAAGGAGCTGGATTTAGTCCCATTCGATGTACTGTTGAGTGTAGCTATCAGCCTTCTATATAGCGGGATTACTGAGTAATCCTCTACTTAGGACCTTACCAACATTATATGACCTGTGTCGGTTAGGGGTTAACAGACTTTCCACGCTGCCTTCACTTAACAGATCCTGCAGCCTGTGATGTTTGCTCACCAGCAGTTATGCATCATTGTATAACTGTATAAAAAACTATAATGAATTGCATGTGCTGTGGCTTAAAAAAAAGAAAAGAAAATGAAAGCAGTATTCCAAACTGCTTTAGACAATGAAAAGTTCATGAACCTATTACTCCCTGCCAGGTTTATATGTATAATGCAATTGTTTCTATCATTATACCCTCTGGGTATAATTTTCTACATTAATGTTTTCTGAGATACTCGTGTGTTGTTTTCTCTCTTGAATTTTAAATTCAATGAAAACGTATTGAACCATAAAAACAGTCTGTTCTGAAAGCAAGGAGGTAAGAGGGGTTGAATCGATGTGGTAATATGGTATTGCCTAGAGATGACTGCCTAGTAGTGTTGAGCGTTGCTGTTGGCTATACGAGGATCAGATACGATAGTCGATAGTCGGGCCAGCTTATCGATAAGGTTTTTCGATAGTGAGCATCGATTTTTTGCGCGAATGACCATTTAAGTCTATGGGAGAGCAACCAACACCTTCATTATTACACCACAATACAAGGCTGGAGAAGCTGAAATTAACATACACAAAAGTCAAATGGATACGTGATACATCTTAGGCAACACCATTTAGGTTATAATAAGTCACAGAAAAAAAAGTCACAGACCCATTTATCTATCCCTGTCTTGTACCATAGCCTGAACATTAAACCTGCATCAACCACAAATTAAAAAGTGCCAGTAGTCAGTATGATTTGTACCATCATGTTACTTGAACTGGACATTGAATATCCTGTCCTGGAAACGAGCTTGAGCCCAAAACTGCATTGACCCCCAAATTTATAAAGTGCCGGATAAAGAAAAAAAAGGAGTCTTTCAACCACAATTTTAAGTTGACTGGACATTGGGACTTTGACTGTCCTGGGCCACAGCATGAGCCCCAAACCTGCATGACCCCCAGATTAAAAAGTGCCGGAAATAGGAGTCTTTCTACCACCATTTTGTTGAACTGGAACATTGACTATTACCTGTCCTGGGCACAGCATGAAACCAGCGGCGGAGTTACAGTGGGTGGCCGCGGTTGAAAGCCCAGGCTGGCGTCGTCGTCTATTACCACGCAGGTTAAAATGCACTGATGACGATGCAACGAAAAATGTACGTGCCTGATGCTGAGTGAGGAAAAGCGGAAGTGTGAGAACTCAGCCTTCCTACTGTAAACAGTCATTACCTGGGTTGCGCTTGCCCCTCAGTATGAGTGTGGACCAAATGAGCTTCACTTGGAAATACTGGTGGTTATAAAGCTCCTGTTACACCCGGTGCCCTTTATCTTTGGCATTCTTTTTTCATTTTAAATCAAAGTTGATGGAGGAAATGGTCTCTGTACTTTGTTCCTATGTCCGTGCTCCATACTCCATGTCCTCTGAATAACCTACATCTGGTCCAGTTTTCCTGATACCTACCTTGTACACAATCTCAGAGGATTTTTTTTTATACAGACTATTTGTGTAACATGCAAGGTTTTTTAGTACTTTAATTCTAGAAAACACATTTTTAAATAGGATGTAATCCACCACATGTCTTTTGTTTTCTCCTTTTTTCATTGTATTAAATGGGTTGGTCTCAATACAGGGATTGATAGCTTGTTAAGATCTTGTAAAACAAGTCATTTTGCTAAGATGTTGTCCATTAACAGTGTACCTTGCCCTATTCCTGTTTATGACAAGCACCATCACCTTGAGCCACTCTTGACAATTGTGAAGAACAAATGTCTGTTAGAAAACAAAATTTTTTAGAATAGGGACCGTTGTATAGCTGCATGTCACAGCAAAATGCACAAAATTCAAAGCATGGGACCCTTGAGCACTTTGGTCAATTGTGGAAGAATCAAATGTTGTTAGAGTTCACAACATTTTTTTGAATATAGACTCGTAGTATTAGCTGAATGTCACAGCAAAATGCCAACAAAATTTAATAGCCATGACCCTTGAGCACTTTGGTTCAAATTGTGGGAAGAACAAAATGTCTGTTTGAAACAACATTTTTTTTATTATAGGACCTGTAGTATTGATGCATTTCAAAGCTGAATGACCCAAAAAAATTATAAATAATGACCTTCGATGCCTCTGTTAAAAATTGTGTGGGAAAATTGCCACTAAGAAAGCCACATTTCTGTTTACAATGGACCTTGATTAGTGCTGTATTATCACTGTACATGACACCAAAATATTTTAAAGATGAATTCTCGCCACTATTAAAAAATTAGTGAGGGATGGAAATGCCACTTAGAAGTCAACATTTCTGTCTACAAAGGACCTTGATTATATGATGTATATTCACAGCATACACTGACTCAAAACCATTGACAATGCGGCAAACTTCTTAGTAAAGTGTGTAAATGGTATACGGTGTTGTCATGAAAAAAATTGACTGTCTTTTCAGTCTCACTCTCAGCAAAACAGCAAATGAATATGTTGGGAAAAGAGAATAAAAATTGCAGTAAGAAATGATCATTTTAAAAAAAAGTTTTCAAGAGACCATTTCTGTTTGATAATGAATGTGAAGAAGTACTGGAAACTAATCGGTGACCTCGGAATTGGGGCCACAACATCATAAGAGATCCATGCCTGGGATTCATCTTGATGAAAGTCAAACTACCCATATTATCTGTGAAAGCCGGATGCGAATTGTACTGTAAGACTCCTCAGCTGTGCTGAAGGTCGCTCTAGATATGACGCTGGCTGCTGGGCAGGGACAAACTCCTCTATGCGTCGTAGGAGACAGCTCGGCCATTAGTCCATTTTGGATTCCCAGAAGTCTATTATGGGTCCGGAACACATGCAAAAAATCGGTGTTGAGAGCGATAGTCATGCACCATGATTTAAGCTGATCTCTGTGTGTTGGATGTGTGCCTGCAATTGACTTCGCGTTGAGTGAAGTGGTAAACAAAGATTCGCCAGAGGTCAACCTTAGGCATTCTGCACCTTGCCTGGCTGATGCCGCTACGCCCTACTTGGCACTCTACTGCTGTCACGTCGCTGGATGTTGTTCACCGTGACATTATTTGGGGAACGTGAAGCAGACGCAAGAGATGTATCCAGTTGATCAATCAGCAAGGCTTCCATTTCCTGGACATTTTTTACTCTCTATTTGGGTGGGTGGAAGGAAAGTGCTGATTTTTGTTTTCGTAGTCGGGGATCCAGGGAAGGGTGGCCACCAGGTCAACTGTTTGTTCTTTTTGATTGGCTTAATGCGAGGATCATGTTGGTGGGGAAATGGAGCATTCCAAGCACTCATGTTGAGAGATGCGGGAGGCCTTGATTTCATCCAAGCAATCATGGGTCGGGGAGGCCATAGAATAACTGATATTCCTCTTCTACATCCTCCGCCTAATTTCGACGCCAACCCTCTTTCCAATGCAGGGACGTCCGTAACAATCGGTGTCTAGGAATACTAATCCTCCTCCTCCTCCTCCAGCTGCCTGGCACAGTTCAACCACTGCACTGACTTGCCTGAGATTGATGACAACTGAGAGCTGATTGCGCCACACCTTGCACTAGCTATGCGACCAGAACACTGCCTTAATGAAGACGATGAAATTGTGAAAAATGTCGGGCCTCTGCGATTTGACGGCAGAGAAAGGCTCAGTGTCAGGCATCTGTGTCACGTCTCCTCCTCCAGTCGCTGGAGGGACCCTGTTGTTTCAGAGTGTCCAACTATGATCGTTCCAGAATTACAGTCACCACAATGCTCATGCTGACAAGGGCATAGTCCGCTCTGACCATTTTGGTGGCTTATTCAAAACTGGCCTAGGATGTGTGCAGAGCTCTTTACCTGCCTCCACTCTTTGGTGGTTCAACAACCCCGAGGGGTCCGTACAGACTGTTGTCAGGCCATGTGTCAATTCGTTACTGCGTAATGGCATTGTGCTTGCTGCCACAATGCTGGAGCATGTGGAGGGTGGGAATTCCAGCGTGTTGCACATCAACAATGAGACGGTTGACGGGGGGGAGGCGAGATGACGCGGCAAACGCAGCAAGGCGGGCGAAGCAGGGTAGGTGTGGCGATAGGCGGAAGTGCGAATCTTCAGACCTGAGGCCTTCTTCAGCAAGGCAGTTCCAGACCCGGGGTAGCTCTTTAGAAATTTGCTGGACGAAAAGGTTCACATGAACATTGTGCTCAGGCAAGGGATGTTGCTCCAGCCCGACCGATCTTAAGGGCGGCCAGCAGATTTCGCCCGTTATCGCAACACCACCTTGCTGGCACAAGGTTTCTTGTCACACCAGAAAGGTCAGGTCTCGTTGATTGAGCCGTCCACAGCTCCTGACTGTGTGTGGACGGTCTCCAAGGCAGGATTAATTTCAAAACACAGGACCTGGTGGCTCTTGGGCACGTGATGACACCAGAGGACCTTGGGGAAAAAGCCCTGGCAGTCATGCGGTTTTGAAGAGAGTGCGCCAGTGGCCTGAGGCCATCCGCTCACCCAAGGAGACATACACCCAGCTCACCAGTGAGCTGTGTCACAGAGATTAGCGCGCCTTGGCACGTTGCTTACTTGTCCATGTGTCGGTTGGTGAGATGAGACTTTGGACACAGATGCAGGACATTCGTGCTTGTAAATTTTTGATGACACGTGGCTGGTACAGGGCAGGGACGGACTTTTCTGACCAAAGAAAATGCCTGTTCGGCATCTGGGTAATTTGGGGGCAAGCGAGGGCCATGTCGTGGCGAAACCCATGTGTGTCCACCAGACGGAAAGGCAACATTTCAAGGCCAAATAAGCCTGGCAATGCAGACAATCAGGCTTTTGTCTTTGATGGTTTGGGTTATTGTGTTTCTTCTACTTCCAAACTGGAAGACAGAAGGCTGGCTGCTTGGACTGGCCGCTGTACGGGTGCAGGTCGTCAAAATGTTTGCGGAAGGAGAAGGGGTGGTAGGATGGGTCTATGGTGGTGTGGATGGTATCGGGCGACGTTTGGAGGATGAAGCGGAGCTGATCCCTGATCATGAACTTGAGAGCCATGGGCCAGCTGAGAAAACGCTTGGTGGTGGCGGAGGAGGAGGAGGCGGGAGAGACAGTGGGTTGTGGACAGTGGTTGGAGGCCTCGGCGTCGGCTGGCCTTTTTTTGGCCAAGTGTTCCTCCATTTCAACTCATGCATTAGCTGCATGTGAACTATGACTTGTTGGTGGTGGTTAACCCTTAAGGTTTCTTGCACTATACTTATGCGTTTACGGCAAAGGCGGGATATGACATTAGCTGGGTTGAATCAGACGAGGCTTGCTCAAAGAAGGCCCAGGCTTGAGAGGTCCTGGACTTTTTGACGGCGATAAGCGAGAGGAGCGGGGTTTGGGGTTTTGCGTGACCGTGGTGGCGGAATCATATCAGGGACTTCTGCGACCGCCATATCCTTATTTGTGGGGGATCCCGTATTGGACACTACCCCAGTTAGTTTCTCCTCCGTCCACTGATGAAGCGCTTTGCAAGAATTCTTGCGGAGGGAAAAGACAAGGATGGATCCGCAATGTCGTCATCATAATAATTCATCAACACAGGGGACTTGGTCGTCTGACTTTCTGATTTCGAAGCCGCGGGCGACAAGCAAGGGGCACAGCAAAGGCGTTGCCGACCGCCCAGGGATTTATGCCAATTGACCGGCTTCCTTCACTTCCTCTGATGGCATCAGTAACTGGGCGTTCAGAGCAGGGACTAAATTCATCTCTTGATCTTGTACATGCCTTCTGACCCCACCATACCGCATTTTGTCATCAATGAGGTCTATCAGAAAATGGTATTAATCCACAGTTGGTGTGTACACGCATTGTAATTTGGGTCTCTTATGTTGGGACGGATGATGATGATGCTGATGACGACATTTTGTGGCCGTCTGTCTGAGAGGGACGAGGATGGTAAGGTCTGCTTAGGGATGCAGGTTGCATTAAACACTGATGGGGGGACTGATTGGCGACGATGTTCGTTTTATCTGAGATTCACAGGGTCCTGACCCAGCGATGACAGGCATGAGTCATGCAACTGCCACACCACCACCCACCCCCCCGACGATACGCTGGCGTGCGTGTGTCACCAGCACTGGAAAGGAGAACACCTTCTCTCGTACCTCTTACCTACATGTGTACCCCCTCTTTGCTCGCTTTACACATGCCATTTCGCTCCATGTTCAGAAATATAAAAATTTGAGAAAGGTACTGGTATAGGTTTTGGAATGTTTTATTAAAAGACGGGCAAATCAAAGCTATCTCAATCTCTAATCAAAAAATAATTGTTGCGGGATTCAAAATTTAACTGCTAAGGTGTCTATCATCACAATCTGGGACTTGGGACAAAGTCCAATAACACAGTTTCTCGTTATGTTTTGGTATAATAAACGTATTTTTTGCACCTTTCAATGTCACCTGTGGTGAATATAGAATTGCTCGTTTTAGATTTAAGTAGATGCTGCGTTCATTGCAACTGTGCTTGGGTGCGCAAAAGACCAAAAAACACCGCGTAAATGTTATGTTTTGATTTAATAAACGGTATTTTTTGCACCTTTCAATTCACCTGTGGTGAATATAGAATTTGCTATTTTAAGATTTACGTATAATGCTGACAATGAACAGTGCTGGGTGCGCTAAAGTTCAAAAAACACGGTATCTGTTTTGTTTTGATATATAACACGGTATATTTTTTTGACCTTTCAATTCACCTGTGGTGAATATTAGAATTTGCTGTTTTTAAGATTTAGTTAGATTGCTGCGTCAAATGAACAGTTGGCTGGGTGCGCCAAAAAGTCTAAATAACTAGTAAAACTGTTATGTATTGATTATAATACAAGGTATTTTTTGCACCTTTCACTATTCACCTGTGGTGTGAATATAGAATTGCTGTTTTAAGATTTACGTAGATTGCTGCGTCCAAATGAATACAGTGTCGGGGTGAGCAAAAGTCCAAAAAACGTAAAATTTATGTTTTGATTAATAAACTGTATTTTTTTGACACCTTTCAATTCCCCTGTGGTGAATATAGAATTGTGTTTTATATTTACGTTAGATGCTGCATCAAGAAAAGTGCTGGGTGCGAAAGTCAAAAAAACACATTAAGTTATGTTTTGATATAATAAACTCTTATTAATGCACCTTTCAATTCACCTGTGGTGAATATAGAATTGCTGTTTAAGATTTACGTAGATGCATGCGTCCAATGAACAGTGATGGGTGCGCAAAAGTAAAAAAACACAAAAATGTTATGTTTTGAATATAATAAACGGTATTTTTTGCACCTTTCAATTCAACCTGTGGTGTATATAGAATTGCTGTTTTAAGATTTACGTAGATGTGCGTCAATCGAACAGTGCTGGTGCGAAAAGTTCAAAAAACACGTAAACTGTTATGTTTTTATATAAATAAACGGTATTTTTTGCACCTTTCATTCACCTGTGGTGAATATAGAATTGCGTTTTAAGATTTACTGTGAGATGCTGCATCAATGAACAGTGCTGGTGTGCCGCAAAGTCAAAAAAACCGTAACTGTTATGTTTTGATATAATAAAAAAACCCCTGTATTTTTTGCACCTTTCAATTCACTGTGGTTGAATATAGAATTGCTGTTTTAATATTTACGTAGAGATGCTGCGTGTCAATGAACAGTGCTGGTGCGCAAAAGTCAAAAAAACACGTTAACTGTTATGTTTTGATTATAATAAACGGTATTTTTGCACTTTCAATTCCCTGTGTGTGAATATAGAATTGCTGTTTTATGAATTTAAGTTAGATGCTGCGTCCAATTGAACTGGCTGGGTGCGCAAAAGTCAAAAAACAAGTAACTGTTATGTTTTTTGATATAATAAAACGGTATTTTTTTGCACCTTTTCAATTCACTGTGTGTGAATATAGAATTGCTGTTTTTTTAAGATTTACGATTGATGCTGCGTCCAATACCCAGGTGCTGGGTGCGCAAATAGTCAAAAACGTAACTGTTATGTTTTGATTATAATAAACGGTATTTTTTGCACTTTCTATTCACCTGTGGTGAATATAGAATTTGCTGTTTTTAAGGATTTACGTAATTGCTGCGTACATTGAACATTGCTGGGTGCGCAAAAGTTAAAAAACATGTATCTGTTATGTTTTGATTATAATAAACTGTATATATTTTGCACCTTTCAAATTCACCTGTGGAGATTGAATATAGAATTGCTGTTTTTAATATTTACGTAGATGCTGGCGTCAATGAAACTGGGTGGGTGCGCAAAAGTCAAAAAACACGTTAACTGTTATGTTTTGATATAATAAACGGTATTTTTTGCACCTTTCAATTCACTGTGGTGGAATATAGAATTGCTTGTTTTAAGATTTCGTATGATGCTGCGTCAATGAACAGTTGCATGGGTGAGCAAAAAAGTCAAAAATACAAGAACTTGTATCGTTTTAATATAATAAACGGTATTTTTTTGCACCTTTCAATTCACCTGTGGTGAATTTAGAATTGCTGTTTTAAGATTTACGTAGATGCTGCGTCAATGAACAGTGCTGGGTGCGCAAAAGTCAAAAAAACACGTTTAATGTTATGTTTTTTGATATAATAATCTGTATTTTTTGCACATTTCAATTCACATGTGGTTGAATATAGAATTGCTGTTTAAGATTTACGGAGATGCTGCGTTCAATGACAGTGCTGGGTGCGCAAAAGTCAAAAAAACGGAACGGTTATGTTTTTGATATAATTATAAACGGTATTTTTTGCACCTTTCAAATTCACCTGTGGTGTATATAGAATTGCTGTTTTAAGATTTACGTTAAGATTGCGGCGTCAATGAAACAGTGCTGCTGGGTGCGCAAAAGTCAAAAAAAACACGTAAAATGTTATGTTTTGATATAATAAACGGTATTTTTTGCACCTTTCAATTCACCTGTGGTGATATAGAATTGCTGTTTAAGTTTTAAGTAGATGGCTGCGTCAATGAAACAGTGCTGGGTGCGCAAAAAGTCAAAAAACACGTAACTGTTATGTTTTGATATAATAAACGGTATTTTTTGCACCTTTCAAATTCTCACCTGTGGTGAATATTGAATTGCTGGTTTAAGATTTAGGTAGATGCTGAGGTCAATGAAACAGTGCTGGGTGCGCAAAAGTTCAAAAAAACAGTAACTGTTATGTTTTTGATATAATAAACGGTATTTTTTCGCACCTTTCAATTCACTGTGGATGAATAGAGTCATTGCTTGTTTAAGATTTACGTACAGATACTGCGTCAATGAAACAGTGCTGGGTGCGCAAAAGTCAAAAATAACAGTAACTTTATGTTTTGCTATAATAAACTGTATTATTTTGCACCTTTTCAATTAACCTGTGGTGAATATAGAATTGCTGTTTTTATGATTTAAGTAGTTGCTGGAGTCTCATGGAACAGTGCTGTGGTGCGCAAAAGTCAAAAAAAACACGTAACTGTTATGTTTTGATATAATAAACGGTTTTTTTGCACATTTCAATTCACTGTGGTGAATATAAATTGCCTGTTTTAAGATTTACGTAGATGCTGCGTCAATGAACAGTGACTGGGTGTCGCCAAAAAGTCAAAAAAAACAACGTAACTGTTATGTTTTGATATAATAAACGGTATTTTTTGCACCTTTCAATTTCAACTGTGGTGAATTAGAAATTGCTCTATTGTTTTAAGATTTACGTAGATGCTGCCGTAATGTACAGTGCTGGGTGAGCAAAAGTCAAAAAACACGTAATGTTATGTTCTTGATATAATAATCGGTTATTTTTTTGCACCTTTCAATTCACCTGGGGTGAATATAGAATTGCTGTTTTAAGATTACGTTGATGCTGTGTCAATGCAAAGTGCTGTTGCGCCAAAAGTCTAAAAAACACGTAATGTTATGTTTTGATAAAGATAATCGGTTATTTTTTGCTCATTTCAATTCACCTGTGTGTGATTATAGAAAATTGCTGTTTGAAGATTTACGTGATGCTGCGTTCAATGAACAGTGCTGGGTGCGTCAAAAGTCAAAAACTCGTAACTGTTATGTTTTGATATAATAAACGGGTATTTTTTGACCTTTCAATTCACCTGTGGTGAATATAGAATTGCTTGTTTTAAAGATTTTAGTATGATGCTGCGTCTATGAACAGTGCTGGGTGCGCAACATAAGTTCTAAATACACGTAACTGTTATGTTTTGATATAATAAACGGTATTTTTGCACCCTTTCAATTCACCTGTGGTGAATTTATAATGCTTGGTTTTAAGATTTACGTGATGCTGCGTCAATGAACATTGCTGGGTGCGAAAAAGTCAAAAAAAACGTAAATGTTATGTTTTGGTATAATAATATATATTTTTTGCACCTTTCAATTCACCTGTGGTGAATTATCAGAATTGCTGTTTTTAGATTTTCGTAGATGCTGCGTTTCAATGAACAGTGCTGGGTGAGGCAAAAGTCAAAAAACACGTAACTGTTAAGGTTTTGATAATAAACGGTTATTTGATTGACACCCTTTCAATTCACAGTGGTGTAATATTGAATTGCTGTTTTTAAGATTTACGTAGATGCTTGCGTCAATGAACAGTGCTGGGTGCGGCATAAAGTCAAAAAACACGTAACTGTTATGTTTTGATATAATAAAAAGGATTTTTTTTCGCTCCTTTCAATTCTCCGTGGTGAATATAGGAATTGCGGTTTTAGTATTTACGTAGATGCTGCGTAATGAACAGTGCTGGGTGCGCAAAAAAGTCTAAAAACCGTAAACTGTTATGTTTGATATAATAAAAACGGTATTTTTTTGCCACCTTTCAATTCACCTGTGGTTGATATAGAAAATTGCTTTGCTTTTAAGATATTACGTAGATTGCTGCGTCAATGAACAGTGCAGGGTGCGCAAAAGTCAAAAAACACGTAACTGTTATGTTTTGATATAATAAACTGTATATTTTGCACCTTTCAATTCACCTGTGGTGAATATAGAATTGCTGTTTTAAGATTTACGTAGATGCTGCTCGTCAATGACAGTGCTGGGGGGTGCGCAAAAGTCAAAAAAAACACGTAACTGTGATGTTTTAGTACGAGATACACGGTATTTTTTGGAACAATAACAACTTGTGCATGACTACAAGATTGCTTGTAATTTAAGTGCAAGGTGGATATATCAAAACAGTCACAGGTTGTAATGGGTAAAATTGAACACCTAATCTGAATTGTATATGATAATAAAATGTGAGTTTTGCAGCTAACAAGAGACCTGCAGTTACTAGAAATGATGTTTCATCCATTTTAAGTTCAGGCTGCCCATTATCCAGGAAAATATTTCAATTGCAAACTGTTTTATAATAAAGATATTTCTCCTACAATGTCTACAGTAAGTCTTGGTGAACTTTATCAGTGTTCTTTAAGGATAGAGCTTGTCTGTGTGTCGGCCCGCGGGGCCACCCCCCCACCCCCCCCCCCCCCCCCGACACCCCCCCTCTCACCTCCACCGTGAATTTACAGCGGTGATGCTGCTTTAAAATTCTTCTAGCGTAACTACATAAAATGTTCAAATCTCTAATCTAACTAATTGGAAGGATCACAGCTACTAGTAGAGGTTTCTCTGTGCAGAAAATATACTTAATTTCGCTGAGCTGTTTGGCCACAGGGCAGAGCGCAGCAGGTCCTATCTCTATGAGTTGCTGAGAGACACTGAGGCTGAATCAGGAAACAATTTTCTATGTTTATAAAAACGAGGTGAGGTCATGTGATTTTTCAGCCAATGCAACCATACACATCCCTGTCATATGACTTCGCCACCACCACATATCACCCTGCATCTATTCTGTAATCTCATTTGCTGGCCGCCAAAATTACAGGAAGCGTCGAAAAGGCGCGATCTTAATAGATGATGCTCAGATTTTAACCTTAATTATCGCATGATATGGAACTTTCGATCACCATAAAAACCTTGCCGATTTCAACTTTGTCGATAAAAATCGCTCAACACTACTGCCTAGCTATAAAGATGGTGTAGAAAGAAATAGGCACAGACACAGTCCTTTGAATGCAGAACTCACAATTGCTTTACTTAGTTGAGGCACGTTAAAGGGGTTGTCTCACTGCGTTTATTCATCTTACCTCAGTCCTGTTTTCTTGGTTTCATTTTGAATTCAGGGCATGTTTACTGGCTTCTACTAGAAAACAATATTTGGTTCTGCACATCCCAAAAAATTTTTTTTTTTTAAAAATGAGCATAGGTGCACCGTGGTGTGGCAATAATATAAAAAAATCACAGAGCTACACTTACAGCTTCAAAGGCTGATGGATACACTGAATCCCAGCAGCATGCGACTCTGGCCCTTTTGCTGCATGGGAAAAGATAGCAGGTGCCGTTAATTAATGGGGAAATGCTCTAGGTACTAGTTCACACCAGCATGCAAAAAACCACAGTATAATACATGGGGAGACTGCTTAAAAATGCAACAATACAATGAGAATTGCATATGGATCAAGCGATACAGAGGGTAACGCCATCTGTACAGTTATACCATGCTGGGTTTCAGCTTATATCTCCCACAAAAGAAATGTGGGCAAGCTGCCAGCACTTAGAAGGTACACTGCACAAAATACTTGTACCCTAGGCTCCCCAGTATTTTAGGGCAAAAAGATAACATGCTGGGAAAAATATCAAAATATGAGGTATTAGTTGTTACAGTAGCTACAGTATGCAAGATCGCAAGCCAATGGCAAGGCCTCTCATCTCTTGCGAGTCCCTACACTATTAACAGGAAAAAAAACAAAATCACAGAAAAATGGGACATGAATTAACAAAAAATCACAGAGCTACACTTACAGCTTCAAAGGCTGATGGATACACTAAATCCCAGCAGTAGGCGACTCTGGCCCTTTTGCTGCATGGGAAAAGATAGCAGGTGCCGTTAATTAATGGGACAAATGCTCTAGGTACTAGTTCACACCAGCATGCAAAAAACCACAGTATATACATGGGGAGACTGCTTAAAAAATGCAAACAATTCCAATGAGAATTGCAAATGGATCAAGCGATACAGAGGGTAACGCCATCTGTACAGTTATACCATGCTGGGTTTCAGCTTATATCTCCCACAAAAGAAATGTGGGCAAGCTGAACAGCACTTAGAAGGTACACTGCAAAGAATACTTGTACCCTAAGCTCCCCAGTATTTTAGGCCAAAAAAGATAACATGCTGGGAAAAATATCAAAATATGAAGTATTAGTTGATGGATATACTGAATCCCAGCAGCAGGCGACTCTGGCCCTTTTGCTGCTGGGAAAAGATAGCAGGTGCCGTTAATTAATGAGCAATGCTCTAGGTACTAGTTCACACCAGCATGCAAAAAAACCCACAGAATAATACATGGGGAGACTGCTTAAAAATGAAACAATACCAATGAGAATTGCATATGGATAAATCGATACAGAGGGTAACGCCATCTGTACAGTTATACCATGCTGGGTTTAAGCTTATATCTCCCACAAAAGAAATGTGGGCAAGCTGCCCAGCACTTAGAAGGTACACTGCACAAAATACTTGTACCCTAGGCTCCTGAAATTTCAACCAAAAGCCAAATGTCCCCACCTTTTTGTGAGTAATGTATCTCTCTCTCTCTCTAGGGGGTGTGATTATTAGTGTACCCTTCTGCATTGTATAAACAATGTAGAAGGGTGTACAAAGATGGTGGTTCCATCATTCCCTGCCTGGGCTACAGGGCAGCAATAGAAGCCTTCATAAGGCTTCTAGCTGCTATGTTAATGTATCAGCACCTAGCAATCTTGCCAGGGGGGTGCTGATCGAGTGAGAAACAGTGGCACCCACCGTTTCTCTTTAAATTTAGACTTTCCTGCAGATCTAAAAGGGTTTTTAAACGCGGGGACCGGAGTGGCTTTGTCCCTGTTTCCGGGCGAGTGTAAGCTATCGCCTTCTATTTTTTTTTTTTTTTTAAAGGGCGGGATTACTGAGTAATCCTCTACTTAGGACCTTACCAACATTATATGACCTGTGTCGGTTAGGGGTTAAAACGGGATTTTCCCCACGCTGCCTTCATTTAAAACGGGATCCTGCACCCTGTGTTTTTTGCTCACCAGCAGTTATGAAATTTTTAAAAAACGGGTAAAAAAAAACCCTTTTAATGAATTGATGTGCTGTGGTTTAAAAAAAAAAAGAAAAAAAAATTTGAAAGCAGTTTTTCCAAAATGTTTTTTAGACAATAAAAAAAGTTATAAACCCCTATTACTCCCTGCCGGGTTTTTTAATGTTTTAATGAAATTTTGTTTTTTTTTTTTCCCCCCCCCTTGGGCAAAAATTTTTTTACATTAGTGTTTTTGAGTTTTCTGGGTGTGTTGTTCTCTCTTTGAATTTTAAATTCAATGAAAACTATTGAACCAAAAAAAAACAGTATGTTCTTTAAAGCAAATATGTAAGAGGGGTTGAATCGATTTTGGTTTAAAATTTTTTTTTTTGCCCAGAGAGACTGCCTAAACTAAAAGTTTGGGGCAGAAAAAAAATAGGGACGGGCACAGTCCTTTGAATGCAGAACTCCCCTTTTCTTTACTTGGTTTAGGGACGTTAAAGGGGTTTGGGCTCATGGTTTATTCATCCCTTTCCTCAGTCCCGTTTTTTTTGGGTTTTATTTTGGGAAATTTAGGGCCCCTGTTTTTCTGGCTTTTTACTAGAAAACAATATTTGGTTCTGACATCCCAAAAAATTTTTTTTTTTTTAAAAAATGAGCTTTTGGTTGCACCCTGGTTGTGGCAAATAATATACAAAACACAATCCAAAGTTTTTTTGGGGGGCAGAAAACCCAAAAATTGTTTTTCCCAGATGTTGTTTGGGGGAGTGGGGGGCCCCCGTTAGTTTTTTGCACTCCACCCAAACCCGCACAGGGTTTTTTAAAACAATGCAGAGTTTCCTTGTAGCTGGAGCCCTTTTTTCCCCGAAGTGTGGAGGTTGAACAGACCCCCGAAGGGGAACGTTGTGGAGGTTCCCCCCCTGTATTGAGAAACACCTTGCTGTTTTGGGGGGTGGACTTAAGGTTTTGATTAAAAAAAATGTGAACTAAGGGAAACCCCAAAATTTTTTCATGTATTAAGTAGAAGGGAAAAGCTTTTTTAAAAAATTCATAAAGTTTCCCTTTGATAGTTTTTAGGGGTTTAAAAGTGTCTTTCTTTTATATTGGAATGTGTTTGTATACAGGCTTCTTTCTTTGGCTGCCAAAAGGGGTCGGCCGAGCTATAGCAATGTGCTGGGGAACCTATTTTAGGGAGATCAAACAGGTCTGTAGCCCATTTGCGAAACCCGAAGGGGTGTTTTAAACCCCTGAAATTTGGGGGTATCTCAAAATAGGGAGTTCTTAGTTTGTTAAAGGACAAAATTTTTGCAAAGGACTTGTTTTTCCAAGATCTTTAACTTAAAAAAACAAACCCCCTTTTAAACTTTGTGGTTACAAGACACCACATATGCTTTGGGGCCCTGACTACCTAAAAAGGGGGGCCTGACTACCTAAAGGTGGCCCCCGCCTACCCAAAAAGGGCCCTGTTTCTTAATGAGGGGCCCTGGCTACCCAATGGGGCCCTGATACCTAATGGGGCCCCCGACTAAACCCAAGGGGGCCCTGAACCCACCTTTCAGGGGGCGCTGACACCTAAGGGGGCCCGACTTTCCTACGGGGGACTCCCGACTACCCACAGGGGACCCTGACCGTCTAAAAAGGGGGGCCCCCGGGCTACCTAATTATAAAGGGGCCCCGGGCTACCCACATAAAAATAAAAAGGGGGCCCTGGATACCTACATGTAAGCCCGGGGTTACCCAGGGGGAGGTTAACCCGGGAATACAAACGAAGTCACGGACAAAGAATCCCACCCCCAACCAAGGCTCAACAAAAAGGTTGTTTTACTGAACTTTCGGAACAAAAATTTGTGAAAAAAGATCCCCAAACACAGATATTCAAA